>JAQGAU010003015.1:0-14070 GCA_034698045.1 Paramacrobiotus richtersi
TTCTAATAGTGTCATAGCGTAACTGTTCTCAAAACTCGGTCGGTCAGGAGCAGTCCCTCGACTGTTTGAAGGGACTGCGAATTACCGCAGCAGAAACATGGCTAACTATAAAGATTTCTGCAAACTTTCGCTTTCAAAACAACTCCTTGCACTCGTGTGGTAGCAAATTCTACTTTACAAAGCGATAAACGGGTTACTGTTTAGGTCTTTGGGTTGGCGAGGTTATCTCGGTTTTCAAAAGTCAGTGTTCGCCGGAAGAAAGCTGTTTTCCCAATGATTATTTTCAGATTTCAAAAAGAGTAATTGTTAGTTTAATTATCAATTGAAAACCATTTCTGGCGAACTTGCAAACAAAGAAACCTTTTTGCTGTGAAGTATCACTGATGACAAAGATTTCCATGCTGCCTTCGCTGAATTTTTATTCCAAAAATTATCAAAATACACGTTTTCTTAATCAGATTTTTTAGATTGGTGAATACCAGTTTTCAGCTTAAAATGCGTATTTTTCTCGTACAGGCCGGGCTGGTAGGTCAACCAATTCCATAACATATTGTTTTAAATTGCTTTACATGTGCGTCCTTTCTTCGCTTCGGTCATTCAGTGCCCGCAATCAGCGAGTGCACTTTCCTAGTAGTAACGAGTTTTTCATTTTCAGCACGATAGGATATCTTCTGAATAAACAGACATCCAAATGCACTTCTGTACAAGAAACTGCATCAAACAGTACCTCACAGACATCCGAGAACGCTGTACTGTCGTTGGACGTGGATGCCGGACCGGGAAACAGCACGTTCTCACTATTCTTGGAGTCTGTCGATCCGATCATCCTGCCCAGTATGGAGTACCGTCAGGTCTCCAGTGTAAGTCTACACAGTAAAAAGTCTGCATAAACTAACGATGTTCTTCTCCTTATCATGATCTGAATTCTTTGTTGATTGTAGGGCGCACCACAAGAAAAATTCAAGAATGTCCTTCGAGCCGTTAGCGATGCTTTTGCCGAGGCAAATCCCCAGAAAACCGGTGATGCTGTTCTGAATATTACCTTGACTGGCTATGACGACGATCTCTGGACAGTTAAAGGGTAGGAAACTTGCTTATTTGTATACCCAAAGCTACAGTTGTGTCGCTATTATTATGAAGAGTTTCTTACCTCCGTTCCATCATCTCGATTTGCTTCAGTGTTGCGAGCAGTTCTTTTTTATCGATACTGTAGGCTGCAGGCTACAAAATTTGACTTCACCGTGGTGCATTCCGGTAAGGAGCCCGATCCCAGTGGAATTACGTGGCGACATCCCACCAGTAAAGTTCTGCAAACACATCTCCAAAAGACTGCATCCGGCCGATTGGCAAGGGGTCCGCTGACATATTAAATTCCACCATGTCTTATTGCTAGTGCGCGGATAGGAAGGGATTTTCTGCAGACTAGTATCTTCTATCGTCATAAGCAGCCGTTGTTTCGCTTTATCACAAATGTTCATCGGATGGGCAACTTTGTTTGTTCCAGTTTTTGGTTTGCCAGTCCTAGTAAAACAAGATAATAATATTGCTGGGTAGAGGGAATGCTCTGGCCAATGGAATTTGTGTTATCACTGTGTCCGTGAAAGTAGATCTCTCTCTGATACTACATATACCAGACAAAAGGCAAAAGCAACCAAAATGCGATTGGCCTTTTCAGCCTTGCGTGATCATGCGTTCGGGCTCCAACGGTCATGGGGGGTAACAACATCTACATCATTTGGGTCACACGGTCAAGAGCGGTGTTTTACCAAAACTGACAGTAGTTACTTGTAACCGAACATTAGCAACAAAAGGTTAGTAGTTAAAAGGAAGGACACAACGTCTGTGCTGATCGGAGTGAATCAGCAAAGCGGATAGGGAAAAACTGGTGCCGTTCATTACTCCAACAAGGTCATGTAAGTGTGTTGATTGATTTGTTTGTGCACGAACGAAGGCCTGATCTTCCGCACAGCCTAGTACTGCTTATAACAGCTGTTGAAGTAAACAATATTTTTAGCTACCCGGATCAGTAGGATCAATACAGCAGTCTTTTGTATAACTGAAGTATACATGTATTGTTGATACGAATTGTCGGGGTGCCCTTCTGTATAACTGGAGTATACAGTACATGTATACTCCAGTTATACAAAAGGCACCCCGACAATTCGTACCAGTGGACAATTCGTATCGATTTACCATCCGTACAGACGGAAAATTCGTATAAACTGACAACATATACTTCTATCATTCGTACCAAACACAGTTCGTGCCAAGTGACAGTTCGTATAAATTCGTATTCGTTTTACAAACCTGCGATCTGTGCTGTCTTGGAAGTGAGATTCTCCTTAATTTATCCACGATCTTGTTCGAAGGTAATTTTGCTAGACCAGAGGCATTTTTTCGACGAAAGAAATCGAAATTACAATTACGTTAGTAATTGCTGTTAATGCACAATGGAGGAGTTTGTGTGCCAGCAACCCATTTCCAGACAATGGATGCCGGACGATTCTCCGAACCACTGCTAGCTGCATTCTTCTGGTTTGTTTTGTTCTGGCCTGTTCTGTTCTGATCGCCTGTCTGCTAACGAATTCACACCGGATTCACGCAGTCAGCGATTCCGTGTCGAGCGTGCATGTTGTTCATTTTCACTCTGCGAAGTTGCAAGCAGTACAACGCTTTCGAGTTTCGATGTTTAAATGAGACGTGACATTTTTGGCGTTTTAAGTATACCGGCGTGCCGCTACGTTTAACCACCACCTGTGCTGAATATCATTTTTATCATTGTTAATTCGGCTCAATAACAACAACCTCGTCAACATTATATTCCGACGAAATGCCGCTCCCGGGAGCTCGTGGAGGGAGACCACCTCTTCGGGGGAGACCACCTCGTGGAGGGAGACCACCTCGGCCAGTAACACCACCACGTGCAAGGACCCCACCTCGTCGAGGGAGACCGCCCCGTGGAGGAAGATTGCCCCGCGGAGGAAGACCACAGCAACACGAACAACCCGACCGCCCGGCCACCCGGGTAACGAAACGTGCCCAGTCCGTCGAACACGCGTCACCGCAGAAGCGCCCAAGGTCCAAAGTCGTTGTTCCAGCTCACTCCACGATCAACAACGGGCCCGAGTCCCGACTCGATCAACTCGCAAGCCAGCTTACCTCACTGCAGCAGCAAACAACCGGCATGCAGAAGACCGGCAGCGGTCTTCTCACCGTGCACCCGGCCTCTTCGCAGCGCTCTCTGTCGCCTTCATCAAATCGCGTCACAAGCAGTCACGGTAAGCCAAAAGTTCCTATTTTAACGGTTGAAGATACTCCCAAAAAAACCGTCTTTGACCGTGTCGGCGCCCCAGTCTACCTATCCATGTATCGGGGTCTCCCGCCAGTGTCATCCAAGTTACGTGAGCAGTTATTGGACCATAGACAGTTTGTGGACTTTCCAGACCTGCTACCGCAGAACCGGGTACCATCAAAGCGCCCACAAGTCGGGACCAGAATGATTCACAATGCCACCACCGGCGAGGCGGTGTTCATTCCGTCCACCAAGAAAGAACAGATAACCAATCTTGCAAGCTGGACCCGTGCATTTGCAGTGTTCGTGGCTATCGCACTTTCCACAATCCAGAGTTCATCGTCCCGATGACGAAATACATGGACCAGATCGGCCTGATGTCGGATCCAGCCCGCGGCCACAAGCAGGAACATGTCTTTGAGTACGACATGCAGTTCCGAAACTTCGCTGCGAACAACCCTATGGACCCGGAGATCTGGACTCGGCGCCACGAGGACTCGTTGCAGGAGTGTATTGCCAACCCAAAGGTCAGCACCGCTAATTCCACGATCACAGCCAGGACTCCAAATGCCAGCAACGCCCACCTGACGTGCAGAAAATGCCAACAGCCGGGACATATTCAACGCGACTGCAAACAGTCCTTCCGAGGTCGGCCAGCTGCAGAGGGTGAAGTTTGCAGGAATTTCAACGAGGGAGACTGCCTCACACGATGTCTACGCAGGCGCGTTCATGCGTGCAGCCAGTGCAGTTACCCCGGCCATGGTGAAATCGACCACGACAGCCATGCCGGTACTAGCCAATGAACCCACCTCACACCCGCGCTGCCACATGGAGCAAGGTTCCCCGATACCGCAGCACACTCTATTGGAACCCATCTGTTGTTTGGGGTTTGTTTGGGGTCTGTAGTTGTGCGGTAGAAACTGGGCACTGTCCGCTCACGACTTCCGAGAGGCCGCAAGGCGCAGGTCATCGACCAGCCGAAGTTGCACAGGGCCGCATCAGTCGGGACGCAGTTTCGGACCAGCAGCTATGGGCTTCCAGATTCCCCACAGTATTCGCCGGAAGCAGTAGCATTAAATTACAATTACGTTAGTAATTGCTGTTAATGCACAATGGAGGAGTTTGTGTGCCAGCAACCCATTTCCAGACAATGGATGCCGGACGATTCTCCGAACCACTGCTAGCTGCATTCTTCTGGTTTGTTTTGTTCTGGCCTGTTCTGTTCTGATCGCCTGTCTGCTAACGAATTCACACCGGATTCACGCAGTCAGCGATTCCGTGTCGAGCGTGCATGTTGTTCATTTTCACTCTGCGAAGTTGCAAGCAGTACAACGCTTTCGAGTTTCGATGTTTACCGCCCACCGCGCCCTGCTCTTGTACACATGGTGTTGGTATCTCGCTAGCTCAATAAAGGGGGTCTGTAGTTGTGCGGTAGAAACTGGGCACTGTCCGCTCACGACTTCCGAGAGGCCGCAAGGCGCAGGTCATCGACCAGCCGAAGTTGCACAGGGCCGCATCAGTCGGGACGCAGTTTCGGACCAGCAGCTATGGGCTTCCAGATTCCCCACAGTATTCGCCGGAAGCAGGAGCATTAACTATCCATTTAAAAATGAATTTCGAAAGTTAAACCTTTAGTCACCTTTTGCCGCAACTGCGAGAATGAAATTTATAATGTGGAAATGCAATGTTATGGAAAACAACCTTTTCTACTAATTTCTTTCAAAGACACGATTTCTCTAAAACCGTGCGCAAATATGTTCTGCATTGGTTGCCCAATGTTTTGAGACAATAACCGGCTTGATCCATATTATGCAGACCTTCGCTTCGGTCGATCACAGTGATGTGTATAAACCGGATTCTTCATTAAGAACAAATAGTGTTTTATATTCGGGACTAAGTGGTACGAATTCTTTAATTGAATCAACCGGATATTTCAGTTGCGTTCCTAACAAAAATACTATTTCATACGGTACGAATTGTCCACTGGTACGAAATGTCTACGGGTACGAATTGTCCAGACGCGTTTGTATTCGATCCTCAGGGCAATAAAAGCTGCTTAACACTTGCCCGTATTACGTTGTACTACTGTACATACATACAGCACAACAGAATTTCACAGTTACAGATACAGTTAAAAAGTCCTTGGATCAGGTTAGTGCAATGTTCACAAAGTAATCAACTTTACGCTTTTGACTTCGTACCATTAACAGTGTCAGTGATCAACTCCATACAGCTGTTGCGTGTATTCTGAACATTTGTACCAAGGTACACAAAACTTATGTACTTAAAACAGTGTATCGTTGCTGATCTAGTTCACTTGAAAGCCTTTGATAATTTCTTCCGAAAGAACGATAATATCAGTAACATCCCGCGCCGAGCTTGAAGTAAATTACCGAACCAGATTAGGAAATCTGTAGTCCACTTTTGTAACATGCCATACAGTGCAAAGTAGTTCCCCATGTACGCTTTATTCGTGCTCAACAAAGTTAGCAAAAGTGTTACACATACGTATACTCTGCAAATCACTGACGACCACAATGGCAAAAATTAGCAGAACATTATTCGTCTTGTTTTTCGTCTTATCAGCTTGCATTGCGACGTCGAAATGTGAGGTGCGGACAGTCGACAATGCATTCAGTTTGGAGGGGCAGACTACCGCCAGTGCCGGTTTGTATAAAGTAGAATAATGCGTACAGCGTACTGTTACTGTAGATTAGTAACGTGTTGTTTTTTTCAGGCTTACCAGGCGTAAATATATCAAAACTAACTGACTCCCTCTGTCCCAGTCGTCCTATACAAAAAGATCCGTCTCAGTCGCTTCGATTACTAGAAAACAATGGCGTGACTTTTTATCTGAAGCGTAACAATTTTGCATATTACTACAGACATTACAAAGCTATTACACAGTTTACCGGACTGTTCACATTACCGAAACATACTGGACTACACGAGATCGTGATCTTAGATAACAGTATCTCCAGTGAGGAACTGCAAACTGCACTGTACTATGCCCTGCAACCAAACATCGGTAATGATGAAGGAACGTGTCAATAGAACTGTTACAGTAAATGCAACCAATTAACATTAATTTGACCCTATTTGCAGAAGCATACTTTCAAAACGGCGGCGAGAATGTGACCGGCATTCTAATCCTTTTCCCTTTCGGATATGACTACATCGGCCCCGTGTTTACGGAGACCGGGTAATTCCTTTTTTGGAGGTTTTACGTGCACAGTACGACCAGGAATCCAAGTGGAATACTGACCTACAATGTCCCCCAGAACCGGCACATATAGTAGATGTACGGGGCGCCGGACCGTTTTACTGCATGGCTTCGTTAACCTACTTCATGTTACCTCTCAGAAAATACCCAGAATGGGTTTTAACATGCATCTTCATTATTAGCTAGTTTCGCCATAAGGATTGTTCGATTCGAATTTCGATTATTCGATTATTTCGTTTTTTTGATTGATCGGAAGAGTTCGGCCCGCTTTTTCAACAATCAGCATAATCCATTTTAGAGTAATCTGTGAAGCTAACGTTAGCTATTCCATACTGAAAAATTTCGGAACAGAGGAACTTTACAATCTCAGTTGCTTACGTCATGATGACGGAAGTGTAAGTTTAGAGAATATAGAAGTGTGAGCCAAGCGGCCCACACTACTCATTAACATTTCTATCCTTTGCAAAATAGCTGCAAACATCAGAAGATTATATTAATAATCTACAATTTATAATTTGTATGTAAGTATGATCTATACAATTTGTAATTTCTGATCTATTATTAGATAGATTTATAATTTAGTCACGCTACATTTACTTTCATTTTTCGCAAACAGATCGCCCGTTCGTAAAGTTGTCTACATATTTACTGTTTCGGACCTCGTCCACCAAAACATCGATCTCGCTCGACAGTCCGACAGATATGCAACTCCTGCAGTATTACAAAAGATACCTTTACCAAACAAAGACGACTTCATCCGGCGCCTGAGGACGAAAGGGGTGGAGGTTTATGCAGGACCCGTTTACACGGGACACACTGTCCTTGTCAAAGGCGCTCCGCATACGCTTAATTTTGACCAGATAAAACGGGATTTGATCAGTGAGCTGGAAACAACTCATAATAAATCTTACTCAACGTGGGATCGTTCGACCAACATCGATGTTCCATGCAACATGAGCAAAGGAGATGTTAGGGTGCAACTAGGATTACCGCTAACGGGGATAATAATACCCAAATCTAACGACTCCTACAACCAGTACGTACGACAATAGTATGTACTTTCGCAATCATTACAGTTTATTACTGTAAATCGTATTGTTCTCGTAGAATCTCGGTGACCAATATCCCGTATTTGATAACCGTCAGGGATAGGATTTATGCATCATATAACGATCCTATAGCAACTGAACAACATGCCACTTACTTGTCGTACCGCGATATTTATGATCAGAATAAGACTGTTCCCTTTTCCGATCAGATTTTCCGGTTGCACAGTTCGCTACCGGTCAATTTCCAGCTGTTGCCGATACTGGGAAATTATGTTGCCAAATTCCTGAATAATAACTAGGTCCGGTGGAACTCGGTTCATGCATATATAGTCTTGACGATTGGTTCACCGCCCCGGGGTGCACCCTGTGTTCCCACCTGATATTCAAAATAATCCATTTAATAGCAAGTCTTTCGATCTGGTTCATTCCTCCAAAATGAACAAAAAAATCAGTTTTCTGCTATTCTCAAAGTGTGTGTTAATGAATTAACTATTGTTAAATTCAGGATGTTGACCCGTTTTCTGCCTAACTCCATCTCTGACGATAACAATAGGTTATCCGTGTCACTAGCTGATCAACGCGCTGTTACAGTAACTATTCGAATTGTGTCTCTCATTTCTGGCATTACTCGATACTGTACAGTTCATATTTGCCGCTGGCTTGTAACGGAGTGGTTTTATTGTGATCATCAACTCCTGGCGATGACAATACCAAACTGCATAACCTTCCATGTGGAACACAAGCCGACCGCGGGGTTCCGACCGCCAGCCGGCTCGAGTATGACCTCCACTTCCCACCCATATGACCTCGTCATATGGACATCACAGTCGTCCGTGGGGTTCGGACCGCCACTGTCCATCCACATCACATCCTGATGTTGACGCATACGTCGACCGCGGGGTTCCGACCGCCAGCCGGCTCGAGTATGACCTCCACTTCCAATCCATATGACCTTGTCATATCGACACCACAGTCGTCCGGGGGGTTCCGACCGCCACTGTCCACCCACACCACATCCTGATGTGGACGCATGCGTCGACTACGGGGTTCCGACCGCCAGCTTGTTCGACTGAGACCATCACTCCATGGCTCTACAATACCAACCTGTATGACCTTTCCAAGTGGAGCACACGTCAGCTGCTGGGTTGCGACCGCCTGCCCGCTTGACTATGACCGCCGCTACAAATTCATCTGACCTCGTCATATGGATATCAGCATTGTCCGCGGGGTTCCGACCGACACTATCCACCACCATCATTCCTGATGTGTGCGCAAACCTCGAACGCGGGATTTCGACCGCCTGCCGGCTTGTATATGACCGCCATTCAAATGTATATGGCGTCGGCATATGGACACCGACCGCCACTATCCACCTCCATCCCATTCTGATGTGAGCGCATGCCTCGAACGCGGGGTTCCGGCCGCCACTTTCCATCCGTGTGACCTCGTCATATGGTCACCAACGTCGACCGTGGGGTTCCGACAGGCAGTTGGCTCAAGCATGACTATGCCTTTTGGACCTAAACGACACTGGACGACTGGAAGCATAAGTAGAACACGTGGTTCCTATCGCAGCTTAGGCTGCTTAGCTCGAGTATGACCGCGCCTTCCGGACGTCAATGACCTCTGGACCCGTAGGACCTTAGTACGTCAACACATACGCAGACAGCGGGCTTCCGACCATCAGATGGCTTATGACCGCCACGTCCAGACGCACTGCTGCAGATTCCGGAGATCGCATACTGCCGGTCCACAAAAGTCCGCCATCAGCCCACGTAAAAGAACAAAGGGTTGTCGGAAACCGCTCCACGAGAGCCATCACGGCCGCGGAGGAATTCTGCGAACACCCTTCGTCCCATCACCCTAACCACGAGTCAATGAGCCACAAGCGCTCTAGATCCATACACGGCCCGTTCGGCTGCATCGGAGGGGTTCTCCGAACACCCTTCGCGTTGTATCGTCTCCTTTGGTCATGGATAAACGAGCCACAAGCGATGCAGATCGATCCACCACAGACTGGCAGTACCACATAAGGAGAGGTTAGCGGAAACCGCCCCATGCGAGTCCGTACGGCTGCATCGGAGGAGTTCTCCGTACCCTCTTCGCCTCGTCTCATCACCTTGATCCGTTGTACAAGATCATATCCACTCCCGGTCGATCACTACAAACTACCAGTTCCCGAGAAACAACGAAAGGTGCCGGAAACCGCTCCATGCGAGTCCGCACGGCTGCATCGGAGGAGTTCTCCGCACGCTCTTCGCCTTGTCTCATCACCTTGATCCATTCTACAAGCTCATATCCACTCCAGGTCGATCGCTACATATTACCAGTTCCCGAGAAACAACGAAAGGTGCCGGAAACCGCTCCATGCGAGTCCGCACGGCTGCATCGGAGGAGTTCACCGCACGCTCTTCGCTTGTCTCATATAATTAATTACCAATCCACAAGCCTATATCCGCTTCAGGGACCACCACAGCTACATACCCCGTTAACGAAAGGTTACCGGAAACTGCTCCTAGGGAGTCCTCACGGCTACATCTGAGGAGTCAACAGCTACGACTCTTCAGAACGGTTCTCATTCTTCTCTGCTTCGTACTTTCCTTGTTTGGGCTGAACGACTGTGCGTCAGCTGCGCCATGCGACACGGACAACGAAGAAGCCGCTGTGGCATTGGAATGTCTCCGCTCCTGACGGTGATTTTCACGCATCAGTGGCATCGCTGATCGCTTACGTCAGTTATATGCTGTTGAGATTTCAACCTGGTCGTTCCCGAGCCTGCCACCACATGCTGGGCAAAACAACCACGGACATCTTCAAAGATCTCGGAGCATCCTACCAGTAGCCCCGAACCGAGCAAAGATACCGCATGCGTCCCGGAAAAGACACATCGCCGCCCCAGCCCTTGGCACTTAAAGTATCTGCAAGATATGCAACATTCCATTCTCCTTTATCCCACAACGGCTCTACATACCATACGCGTCATTGTTTGGGGGTAAGGTCAAGGGGAATGAACGGAGCGCCAAAGATGTGTTCGGCCTCGCCGGGAACAGCCTTTACGCGTCCTTCAGTTCACCCGAACGCTGAGCCTCCACATAACGCACGGCGGAAATGACTGAATTTAACAGCTAGAAATGCAACTTTGCGTGCGTGAGCTTGTGGGTGATTTTTAAGCCATGCTTCGAAGAAATAGAAGTACCGGGCATTTCTAACTTTTCAGGAAACTCCAACTTATCCACCGTTGTTCGATTCGTCGAACCGGACCTGACTAACGCAACCACAGTTAATTTAGTTATTCACCTCGCCATAAATAATGAAGGGGTAATCGCTCTGGACTCACGTTTGTTCTACGCCAAGCAGATATATCAGTATTTGGAAGGATTGCGGATCGATTTGCACAACTCATCCGAATCCGGGAGCAGCACCAACTTCATCCGGCTCAGCCGTCGACCATTTCCAGAGACACCAGCGCCTCAGCGACAAAACTTTCTCCAAAACTGCAAAAACGGGAAAATTGTTGTTGGTGGGGACGAAAGCAAATATGGCGACTGCCCTTTATCAGAAGCGTTCAGTCTGCCGTTGTCACAGACAGGCGGTGATTTCCCGGTACAGAGTAATCAACAGTAGTAGTGCTTCAGAGCACTTGCAGTATACATGAACATTTTCGTTTTTTTTGTGGCTCCTACGTAGTCAACTAGCGAAATAATCTACCTTGTGGAAAAAGAGTTTGCGGAGGTCAATCCTATCACATTGAATGAGGCATATTACACGGTATCCTTGAACAAGCGTGAAGATATTTTCCAGAATGAACACGGGTAATCTGCTGGCGAAGATCAATAAGACTGTGAAAGTTAGAGCAATAATCTTCTGACTTCAGGTTTCGTATTGTCCGGTTCGACTTTTGCTTTTCTTATTTCAACCTTGAAAGCGAAAAGTTTTGGAATGTCTGGCGATTTCCGACGGATGCAATTGTCAAAAGCCTGTCGAAGTTTAATCCACCCATGTAGATATACAAAGCAGTTTGTAGCTGATCCCGTAGGATAGTTTATGAGTTTTCGTTTTCAGCACGATAGGATATCTTGTGAATAAACAAACATCCCAATGCAATTCCTTGCAAGAGACTGTATCAAACAGTACCTCGAAGGAATCCGCGAGCACTGCAGTATCGTTGGACGTGGATGCCGTACTAGGGAACAACACCTTCTCACTGTACTTGGAGTTTATCGATCCGATCATCCAGCCCAGTATGGAGTATCAGTACATGGTACCGGTACGCCAGCATCGCATAGTGACGGCTTTCTGCTATCGGTCGTTTGATTTTTTCGTCGATTAATAGTATCCACGACAGGAAAAATTCAAGAATGTTCTTCGGGCCGTTGGCGATGCTTTTACTGAAGCAAATCCCCAGAAAACCGATGATGCTACTTTGACCGTTACCTTAACTGGGTATGACGACAATCTTTGGACAGTTGAAGGGTAAATACCTTTCTTTTCAAAGCACTACATGTATCGCACTCCCAGGTCTAAAATGGGTTAATTCCTGCGAATGATTATGGCGCCACAAGTAATTCCTTTGTCGGAATGTTGGGAATCCGTTACTGCTCTATCTCACTTTATCTTTCCATCTTGTTCTTTTGCGCCAAGTTTAGCAGTTGTCTAATTCAGCAGGACTAGATTTGCTTAAGATTTTCGAAGCGCTGTTTTCTTTTCGATAATACAGGCTGCAGGCTACAAAATTTGACTTCACCGTGGTGCATTCCGGTACGGAGCTCAATCCCAGTGGAGTTACGTGGCGACATCCTACCAGGAAAGTTCTTCAAACTCATCTCCAGAAGACTGCATCCGCCCGATTCGCAGGGGGTCCGTTGACGTATTAAACCGCAGTATGTCTTGACTCTGCTCGACGTGTACGCTAGAAAAAATGATTTCATGCAGTCTGGTATCGTTTAGCGCCCTGTGCGGCCGCTATTTTCCGTTATATATGCGCGGCCTGCAAAAGATGTAAATCTTGTTTTCTGTGTCCGTTTGTTTCAGCATTCTTCTCTGGCGTGTCAGTCTTATTAAAACGAGAAATCTTACCACTGCCGGCTTGACCCAAAATGCTTGTTTTGCCACGTACAAGCATGGCCGGGTAACGGCTCAATGGGATGCCCCGTTACATTTACCGATACGAGGTATTCATGCAGTGTGTTCGGCCATGAACTGCAGAATTTATTAGTAGGCATGCTTACAGTACTGCTGCTGCATACCTCATATTCCCAGCTTTTCCCCATGTCGAAGGTCACACTGAGTTCACGCCGGTGCGTTGTGTACGGGACACAAAGCTTTTTGCAGCAATGTTCATCGCATATTCCGAATATGACATATTCGTTTACACAGTCACAGTCCTTCCTCCAGTCGCATGGGACAAATCCAGTTTGTGCATGCTGAGTTCTGCAACTGAGTTCCATAAACAAGTGTTTTGTGCAGTGTCTATGTCTGTGTGCAAGTACAGTGAGTCTATGTCGAAAAAAGGGCCCCTTAAAAAAGCGATCTGCCGTTTTGGTACCAAAATAGATATGGTAGAAAAGGTCTGGTACAAAGCTCGCACTTTACGTACAGTATGTTCCAGAAAAAATATTTAGCAGTGCTGGCTGTACCGGTTTCAAGTAATTTTAATGTTTTTTGCTGTTGTGGAAACAATGGTGTTTCCTGACTGACATTCCAACCAGCTAGGCTATCCGTATGCTAGCACTGCATATGTGTAGAAATTGGTTATTAATACAGACGTGGAAGTCGAAGCCGGCTGAACCGGTCTGCCTCAACTTAATCGGCCGAAGTTGGATGATTTCCAGTTCCCACCATCGGCACACATAGTTGTTTGGGTGTCCTTTGAACAGATACGCTA
Organism: Paramacrobiotus richtersi; assembly: GCA_034698045.1. NCBI lineage: Eukaryota > Metazoa > Tardigrada > Eutardigrada > Parachela > Macrobiotidae > Paramacrobiotus > Paramacrobiotus richtersi. Next base: position 13,449 of record JAQGAU010003015.1, read on the forward strand.
AGGTGCACAAAACTTGTGAAACGGTATAGCATTCGTGATCTGGCTCACTGAACGACCTTCGATTATATCTTCCGGTAGCACAATCGGTGGTTATCAAGGACATCTTGCAGTAGCCTGTGCCAGGTGTGGACACTAATACTAGGAAAGTGCACTCGCTCGTTGCGGCACTGGGAGACCGAAGCGAGAAAAAGCATTTGTTGAGAACAGTCCCTGGCAAGGGAAGCAGCCTTCAAGCAGGATCGTTTGCTTGCCACTTAAAAGAAAAGACAATTATTGCGCAGTAAAGGTCACCGACAACCCGTGTACTCACTAAAACAGGGGTTTTCGAGTCTGTGTACTATAGTCCAGTCGGGGCACATGGCTGTCTCCTCCTCCTCGGGGGACAAAGAGGCCTTTGCGGTATCACAGCCGCAGCTGTCCAAAAGCGACATCAATGACATGCATCATTACGCAACTTCCGGCCCCATATACTATGGCCGGAAATTGCGCAGAAGTGGTGACCGATACACAGACACCAAAACCCTAGTTTTTGTGAGTATATAGGACCGGAAATTGCGCAATAATGGTGACGGACACACAGACACCAAAACCCCAGTTTTTGTGAGTATATAGGGCCGGAAAT
>JAQGAU010003016.1:0-14067 GCA_034698045.1 Paramacrobiotus richtersi
ATATGATCTGGGAATTGCGCATTGTGGTCTGACATTTAACACTGGGGCCGGGGAATTGTGTAACATTCATCGATTGGAGGGGCCTCCCGGGCAATTGGACTAATCATACAACCATGGGAAACGAACAGTTCAACTCCAGTATAACAGCACTTAGGGATGCTACAGGGTTTTGTGGGAATTAAGGGAATTTTATTCAATTAGGCTTTTTATTGAGGAGGCTGCGCATAAACTGGCCGGTTTTTTTTGCGAATCGCATTCTGCTTTTTATTCGCTGTTGTATAAGTGCAGTTTTTGTTTGCCTAGAAATCAGGGAAGCACTCAAGAAATATTGCACTTAGTGTACAAGTAGACTTCAAAAGTATTGCAATAACTGTACAGCACAAGTAAAAGATAAGTACCATGAAGTGAATATTTTGTGTATTTTGCGTAATAACGCATTAATATGGACCTGCTCGTACTATACGAGAGAAGTAAACAAATAAGATAATTTTTTTTAATTAAAAATAATCTTAATAATTAATAATAAAAAGCTTTTTTAATTAAAATAACCCAATCAGAAAACAGGTAATATTTTAAAAATACTTTTTGTTTGAATCGAAAGATGCGGATGTTGAGATTTGGTACAAAGCGTGCCATGTACACTGCGTCAATATAACCTGGACAATATGAACAAATATTAAATCAAACACTGTAAGGACGATATTTATACTTTTCCCACGCGCTGACCAGCACGTGGCCATGATAACCTTTTTTTTAAACGGAACACTGACTGTCGGAAGAGCTAGACAACATGCTCAAATAAAGGGCTGTTGATCCATGAAAATTTTATCACACGCCATCAACAGGAGTCCCAAATCTCTCCTGCTTCATTTCAACAGCTGACTAGGGCTTTAATACAGCCATAAATTGGCTAATTTTTCGCTGCGGCAGTCGTGCTTTTGGCACGGCTTGCGACTTCGTTCCCTGCGTCCACAAATCTGGAACATTACACCGGATATGGAAAGCTTTTATGACTGGCAGCTAAAGCCGATTTTGTTCCTACGCTTTTCTGTACCATGGTGAGAATAAAATTTGATTCCCCGCAAAGTTAATCAGCGTTCGGCTTTTTCATGTGTTTCTGACAGTGATGATTAAATTAAGCTATACAATTAATCGCTATGCTATGTCCGCAATGGCCAAAACAGCTGCTATCGCAGTTGTGCATAGTACTAATAATCCAGAGCCAAGTTATATAAATCCGCTGTAAGAGGTACACAGCGCGTTGTTAAACCTGGAGAGCCTTGTCTTTAGTCTGAAAAATGTTACTTTAAATAGTATAAAAACCCGAAAAACTTCAAGCCGAAAAAACGCATTTTTCTCCGTTATAGACTAGAGCTCTGTTTTAATATTAACAGCTTATTTTGTTTACACCGTTTTCCTAAAATTGCCGAATTTGATGCTGTACAATTTGTATGTACATCATAGAATTTGGAAGTTACTAGAACGACGAGTTATAGTACAACACATGTTTTTTCTAATGGGGTCTTTTTGGTTTCTGCGTCGTTAACACATTGTAACATATCAGAAAATGCGGAAACGAGAAAACCGGCTTCCATTTCTCGTATATGTTTGGTATTAACGGCATACTCCAGAATCAATACACTCCAAAGAGGCATTTTTGGATATGATGACTGTGTGGGCACATTTCAGGTATTTGATGTGTTTTCGTTGCATTTACCACTGAACAAACAGTCCACCATCCGATGAAAGCAACCTGTAATTGCTCCCTCCTCCGCAATGGGACCTTTGCACAATCCCACTGCACTAGGTCAATACTGCACTGTTTATTTGCGTAGAACGTAATGGTATATCGCTGGCTGATAGCAACGGTATCCATTTATCAGCAGCGGCAAAAGTTGTTGGTTTAATGCGGCTCCTTGTCAAACGTTACACTGCAAAATTCCCCTAACCGAAGCATTTACATCGGTTTCGATTGCTTGATTAAGCGAATCGGGAGAAAAGGCAACGTTGTTGTTGGGAGAGAAATGCCGGCTTATGTTTTACATCAGCAATCGAACCCCACCGGCCATGTCCTGTTTAGTTGATTTCACACTTTACGCTAACCCAATCGATTATGGTCGAAATGGTTAAACTGTAATGAATACCGAGTGAAATAAATGACTAAATAAAAGTAAGTGCTAGTGGAACAACGGCTTATCGATTATCGGACGATTGATATCGCTTCATAACAGAGCCGCTGCATTTGGATTTTTCATACAGTGTACCTACATACGGTAATACTTCTTCCGAGAACATTTTTTTCGTTGTATATCGGAGTACTTTCTGGAAATAACTGCAATCAGATTGATAATAGTAGCATCTAAGGAATGCCAGATCAAAAAACCTTTATTCGACGTGTACGATCCTTTCGTGATCTCACAATCAGTTTTCTGTTGAACGTCACACAGCACAGCACTTGTATGTATCAGAAGTTTTTCTCTGCAGTGCCAACATGGATTGGCGGTCTTTAACGGAAGTGAAAGAACTGGGACTTGCCGGGTATAATTGTTCCTGTATAGCGGAAGATCTGGCCAAAATCTTCGCTGTTTACTGGTACCTGGGTGCGACGCCGACTACCCCCATTCCGTATTCCTGGCCTTCGGCATTTTCCACGATTTTCAACCAGTTCAATCCGCTTCGTGTTCCCTACAATGGTGCTTCCAGTTTGTATCCCGTCTATCTCGCGGTAAGCTAGTAATCTTGGCCATTGTGGAAGAGGATGAATTCGTAGTACAATGGCTAAGTTCTCGCTGCTGCCAACGCCTTGTAAAGTCAAACGAATAAATATTATACGTGTTACGTAGTGCTTACTGAATGTAGGTTCTGTTACTATAGATTTTTATAGTATCCGAGTTTGTAAGTTATCACGTCTGTAATTTTTGCTATCTGTAGAGCGCTCCGCCTGCTTTTTGTCCGAACGGTCGAGCTATGGATATTGATGCCTTGCTTAACGTAATGAATTCGGCACGGAAAATTGTCTACATTTCTGTGATGGATTATACACCGGTTCTGGAAGTGGCCAGAGGCAAAAGGTACGTCTAGACAGAATTGTACATCGCGAATGGTGCCACTATAAATTTACTACCGTAATGTTCACATAATGCTAAAAAGGGAGGAACTGACTAAAAACCCCGAAAAATTTTGCTTTAGTTCAGATATTGGGATTAATTTATGACTGCATTCGCATGTTTTGCAAGAAGATCCAAGAATGAAAACAGTCCGGTATTAGTTCAACTTCTTAGTACTATCTAATTAAATTATCGCTGATTTGTTGTATTTCGAGATTGCGGCATATCCCGCTCAATTTCTAGGCCTCTGATGAAATTCGGATTCTTTAATGTCATAGAATTTTTGTTCATAAAATAGTATGATCAAACAGCATAAATAAAAATGCCATCGTTTTCGTGTAATTTTCAGCAAATTAATAGAAACAATAAATTTAATAAATTAACAAATTCAGATTTACTAAGCGAGATTTCGATTAAGATTTATTAGCAATCATTGTCAAACTATTCATGTGGGATGATAATTACAGTTACTGGCCGGTTATCGATAACGCCCTCCGCAGCGCGGCGTTCAATCGCGGTGTGACCGTGCGTTTATTGGTCAGCAAATGGAATCACACCAATCCCGCCATGGTTCACCACCTGCGATCCCTCCTGCCCTTGAATGGCGTTATGAAAGGACAAATTGAAATTGTACATTTGAAAAGATTAAACGCAAAACTGAATGTATTTCAATTCTTACGATTTTTTTCCAGAAATGGTTCCAAGTGCCGGCGTTTACGCCCGTTGAGAAGCGAATCCCATTTGCTCGAGTTAATCACTGTAAATATATGGTGACAGAATCAACTGCCTATATAGGTACAGTGATATTTGTACAATTTTTTATAATTCCGAGAAATATCGACCATAATTACTACCAGATTTTTTCCTAAACCAACTAACACGTTGTTAATTTACATGTGTATGAAAAAGTCATGTTACTGGAACATTATACAAAAATAAATCAAAACTGATACTATCATCCGATTGTTTAATTTTCCTAAATTTGGTGCTCTTAAATCGTATCGTCTAGCAGCTTCCGCTGTTACACACGCACCGAGTCATGATTTATAGACTTACTGTAGTGTAATAGCTAATCCCGAACCGACAAATCTGTCTAAAATGTGACTTGAGTCAGGCTGCATGAACGCCAAAATGTAAACGTTATCTCTGTATTTTTCTGATGGATATTTTTAGGAACGAGTAACTGGGAAGGTGACTATTTCACGGTCACGGCGGGAACGAGCATTATCATCAGCGATGTCATCCCCACCCGTCCACCACTGCCACCCGCACCGGCTGTTTCCGGTACCAATTTCACCACTGTCCGCGACCAACTCGAATCCGTTTTCCTCCGGGATTGGAACTCCAAATACGCCTTCAATGTCTCCATGTGGTAGCCTTTTCGACTTCGGTCAACATGTTAAATTTTGTGCCTCCGTAAAACGGATGTTTTGTACTTTATATTTTTCTGTACAATATTTCTGTATACGTTATGTATATAATAGAGTATAATTTGGTTAGGCGACGAAATTAATCTTTTGGTTTCATTCCATTTTTACACCGTCTGTGATTTTTCTTGATGTATTTCTTATATGCTGTGGGCTGTTTTTCCAATAAAGTTGTCGAAGTTTTGGGTTTGTTCTTCGCATTTGCCGCGAGCATAAAGCGGAATGTGCCATACAGACCAAACAAAGAAATTTTCGTAGAGAGATGGCTGCTAATTCAGTACGACAAAGCCAAACCAGCCTGATATTAACAGCAGTTAAACATTTAAACCAGACTTTCCTGTTGTTTTTCATCGCCTAATTTTTCGGTTTACAGAAGTAGCCTGGTTTGCGCTAATCACGGGTTGAGCAGAATATGCCGCACCTAGAAAATCCAGTACGTAATAATACAGTGCATCTTATCTCGTTGGCCAGTTTTATACGATCATGACTGCTGATTCCACATCCATCACTCCATTCGGTTCCCAAACCTCATAAATACATTCATAAACTCTATGGAAAAATAGTATCTGCGAAAGAACAACCATATTCAGTTTTATGAAAGAAACAGCTAAAATTTAAGACAATGAAACAATAAAATTTAAAACAAGGCATCACTTGTTTCAATAAAATAGTACGGCGTTGCACAACGTCTCGATGAGTAAATAACAGTAATGTCCATAGCAAAAAATAAACCTGAAGTTATGCAGTGCGGCGAACAATCTTAAACTTCAGTCTGCGACTCCAAAGCGGCCACAATTTCCAAAAATTCGGCAGCTGAAGCTTTTCTTTTGTGGGCCGATCCAGTCGTTACTGCCAAATGACCATTGCCCATCTTGTTCGCAATTGTTTTCTGAAGTTATGACAAACTGTGGTAATATCACATATTAACTTCGTACAAGAACACAAAAAACCGGTTAAAGTCTTGCAGCTCTTTCTGCATTAATAGTAACGTTATCACACATGCTAAAATAAAAGTTATGCTAACGAATTTATTCCTTTTGAGTAAAACTTGATAAAACAAAATTTAAAAGCAGAGCCTTAACAATGAATAAAGATCGTACCTTTAGATAATCATTTCTTGAAAAAAATATACAAAATATAAGCAAATAATTATGCAGCATATTCTATATCAAATTTTTTTTTGTCGTTTACTTAAAAATTTGCTATTAACCGTTCTTCGTTAATTCGAGCCACCGAAAACTACAAAAATAATGTTATCTCAGAGTTACCGTGTGACTGAATTCCAGCATCATGTGATTATCCGGCACCAGTCCCGCACAGACTTTAAGGAAATTCTCCAGGCATGCCCTTTGCTTGAAAAAGGCATTGACCACCGGCGCACCTTCCGGTACGAGCGGGGCTTTCATGCAGACCGATAACATGGACAAAATCGGCGACATTTGCCGGTATTCTGGTTCATTATCAATCCGAAAGGTTATGCGCTGGAATAGTTCCATCAATAGCACCAGATCCAACATGAGTGGACTGGCCAAGAGGGAGTCCTCGCACGTATTGTGCAGAACAAGAGTATTTTTGCCTCCCATCATGATTTCCGAAATGTACTCGTCCATAGCTCTGAAAATCCCCTATACAGTATGTGTACGGTAATTCTACGTTTTTTATAATATTAATGCGAGTATTTTCACGATCTTCCTAATTCCGGTTATTCAGATTGTTTATCACAACCGTAGTTCTTTTTTTTCGTGTTTAATCCAAATTTAATTCATATGTGATATACAACGGTTTATGTGGATATATACAGACTACGGCTGCACGGCATACGTAAATCGAAGAAAATCGCAGTGCAGTGGCTTATACGCTTGCAAACCAACCACTACATAAAGTAAAACCAACCAGTTTCGATACATAATTTCACGAATAGAGTACCTTTTTGAATCTCCAACGTAAGGAATATATTTGATGACCACGCAATGATCAGGTCGCGTGTCCGGTGGAAACAGAACAGAATTGGCCGCCACCATGTCATCCACCACACTGCGCTTGGTTATCTCTTTAGACTGGAAGGTTAGCGGAAAGTCCAAATTTTTGCCATCATTGTTTCCTAAATGATTGTAGCTGACTATGGACATGGGTCGTATTCCGGCGGAAATGAGAAAATCCACCAACACCGACTTGATTTTCGTTTGACCGGACTTGAAATCGTCGCCCGCTACGAAGACGTTATGTGCTTCCGCTAACTCGATGACGCCGGGGACGAAGGTGTTTTGGGGAGAGCCGTTGATAAATCCGCACTATAAATTAGAACAATAATCGTTAAGGTTTTCAAAATCGAACAACCATCCAGTAATTGTAGTTTACAATCGATCTATGCAATATTATAAGGTCTTATTCTTGAAATTCCACAGTTATTCCACAATTGTTTTCCTATGTCGTCGTAAATTAGATTTCAACAATAACACATTACTACACCACAACAGCAGTTACATACTCTTGCGCAAGGTTTAAAAGCACATTCTTTGTAAAATTATCGGCGATTGCTCTGCATAGCGCCGCTGTCTGTACGGTGAATCGTAGTGCAAGGGCGCAGAGTAGCCATTGGTATTCCACAGCTGTCGTAGAAAACTTGATATGTACTTGTGTTGATGTTTCGCTATGAATATAACGCCCGTCATATGGCCACAGTTACAAATTGACATTTTTTGTATACAAACGGTTAATGTACATTTTTATTAATTTTTATTTTTCGGTTTACCCCTTCAAGAATGCTGGCAGCAGCAAACATAGTCGACGGCGACACTTCCGGGTGATCCTCATTAATACTCCTTTCCAACGCTTCCCACGAATCATTCACTCCACAAACCACATCACAAAACCTCTCCGTGTTAGCCGTCCAAAGTACGATAACTTTATCCACTCCCGAGCGCTTCTTGAACTCTTGAATGTCCTTCCGGATTTGTTTCATTTTCTCCTGCTTACTTCCTGTTAGAACGTTATCCGCTCGGTCAGCCTGATTGGGCGCTACGAAATTAATATCAAAGATGGATGGGCGGGGCTTTAACTGGACCATGTGCGGGTGTAACTGTTCTTGTAGGGTCACATCGAATACTTGGGCGCGCCGCATAGCGTCGGCCAGACTGAGGGAGGAAATATCCCAACCGTCTAAAACGATTTCCGTTGGTTCCACCATTGGAAGAAGATTTTTCATGGGGATGAACACTTCGTGACCGTGATGATCCCGTCCTAAATAACAACAGTTATTTACTATAAAAATTTTTGCGCTTTTTTGTTGTGTAAAATTCTCTTGCACACATGTTTCACACACATTCTAACCAACATGTCCCCCGAATAAAATGCACAGGCGTCTCAAACATATTAAGTTGCACTCTATCTTTCTCGAACTTTTATTATTTTCATAACTAGACTCGCATAGTAGCTTTCGGCAATAAACTTCGACGAGTCGATTGTTCATATACCATCAGAAATCATTCCTAGACGATTTTGAGTCATTTAAGAAAAAGCATGGAAACTGTATTTTTTGAATAATTTCGCACTTCAAATTACGTAATTTCTACCACCTAACACCGAATATTTAGCTCGGTTCACGATTTTCTGGCCGCTTCAAATATTTTGTTACAACCAGGTAACATAAAACAATATATATAGAGCATTGAGATGCTCTTTAAATGGTTATGCAATATACATATTTTCATAGTGTCGTTTCAAGATTTTCATGGCATATCGGTTGGTTCCGAGCTAACAGAACAAAATTATGTACAGGATCATTTTTTACGTATACGAACCTATGGAAACCGTGGATGACTGTGTTAAAGATCCGTAAAAGTTGGCCGCTTGTATGCCGGTCTTTGTGGGCCATTCAATTTTGAGGTTATTAGCAATTAAAGCGCCGGTTATCGTTGATCCATTATTACCGCCCCATCCAATAAGCATCACCCCTAATTTCGGGATGTCCTTGTCGGTCCGAAAGTGATAAACCGTTTTCTCTTGGACCACCTAAGCAATTCATATAAATTATCGTTCCAACATAATTAAATTTTAATATTTATGAGTACATCGACACACATAAGAGAGTTCCAGACTTTCAGTCATACTATCCGAGAAACGTCCAAACCCAGTTGTTTTTAAATATTACTTATTTCTGGTAGTTTAATACTTTTTAATGTTTATGAAGCAATTTTAAATAAAGCAAATCAATGGTTATAGTAAGAACAAAAACTTATCATACCGTAGGAGGAATAACAGAACGATCCACACAGTTCCGTTCATATGTGTACGCCGCTTCGATATACTTGCTCGTATCAGTAACATAAGGCGAATTAATATGAAACATTTTTGACAAATATCCCAATAACTGAAATAACAGATTATGACTCTCTTCTTGCTAGATCTACGCTTGATTATCAGATACAAGCAACAAACACTTTCGCCAAGAAAAATTCTGCAAAGACCTTGAAAATTTCATGCTAACAGGAGACTGGGAAACATCCTATGTTACTGAAAACAATCGATATATTTGGGCCAGACTGTCACTTGGCTGCGGGACTGGTGAGACCGCGAGGCAGACGATTTGTAGGCGGATATCGATTAATTCCTGACACACGATACAAAAAAGATGTATGATCGCACAGACTGAATTCTAGCGATTACGAAGCACAGGTAATTTATTTCTCAGTAATATTTTTCTCACGCAAATGAAAATTCACCTTGTGAGGCTGATAAATGTTTGTAACTGGATAATTAATATAAACGATGCAACTGGGACGTTAACAATCTGTATGTTGCCGGTACAAGATCGTACGAGTGTAACGTACGGCAGTCAATTACCGGCGGTAAAATCTTGGCAGAAATGACCGATGGTCAGCCGATCATCTGTACATGTGATTTCTTGCGTGCAAGAGGGGCAGTACGACCGAAACGATAATATGGACGCTACAGGAATGTGCCATTCCTTGTAATGATACCCCAGTTGTGTTCGTGACGATTGGCGGTATGTGTACCGGAAACAATCGCCAGTGATTTTCTTTGTTGTGTACATTAGCGCAATAGCGCTAATCCAATTTTGACAAAATATGACATCTATTCACAGTCCTAAAACATCCCAAACCAAGATGCATATACTCTATGGTGATATAATATATTCATCTTGCCCAAACTCAATCGGCAAAAAAAACGAAAGGAAAACAAAACAGCCAGTACCACAAAGGACCAGCAGTTACTGCGATGTGATCGTAGCTATCAAAATCAGTGCCAACACCGGACTGGGCCATCCGTTTCAGTTCGGAAAATCTGTTCCTTCTGCAATCGTTTTCGTCTGATAACTTCCTCATTCCGGAATACATAAATGATTCAGTTGTTAGGACATATCTGCATATAGCGCAAACCGACCGAATGAGTTACCACTGTACGGGATTTTGGAAATTCAAGCAGTTTTGAGCCGGCAAGTGTACATAAGTTAACAGAAGGAACAGCAATGCAGGCAACACGAGGTTTCTCATAACACATTTTATTCACTTGCGAACATTAACAACATGCAAAACACATCGTTTCCTAACACCAATACATAAAAAAATCAAACCGACTATTGTCCAAGTAATCAACGGTCAAATTCGCCTAACCAACATAAAGAACCACTTCATTCATCACAGTTCGCCCGCATTTCGACTCTGCTCCACCATCTGATAAAACCGGGAATCGGGTCGCTGCATCAGCTCACCCGGTGGTCCCTCCTCACAGATCCGTCCATTGGCCATGACCACAATCCGATCACAGTCCAGTACCGTCTGGACACGATGGGCAATGGTCAGAATGGTGCTGCCGGACAGGGCATCGCGGATGGTCTGCTGAATCAGCATATCCGTCTCGTAGTCGATGTTGGCTGTGGCCTCGTCCAGACAGACAATCTACACAGCGTTTTTCTTATTAATTTCCCCATCTTTTTCAATGCATAATGTAGTTACCACCGTAAAATGTTATGTTTGACTATGAATTTGAATTCTTATGCATGCTTTGACAGATGTGCTTCGATTTGTAATAATTATTATAAAAAAAATCACAGAATCAGTCTGCAAAACAGTGTAGGATATTCCTGGGAAAGTTCTGCATGCTAACAGTTAAATTCGAACTTTTGATCGACAAAATTGAAATTCTGTCGCATTAACTGATATTCCACAGTATTAAAACATGCTTTGTTAAAACTTTGCGTTCTGGGTGTGAATCAGTAACGAATCCACTAACGATTAAAAAACAAACCAAGAAAAAATTTTTTTGCTATCGAGAAACGGGAGTTACATTTATTTTCCATTGTATGTGTAATGATTATCGTCATGGTAAAGCCGACACACGTAAAAAATACATGAAGCCAGTACACTACGATTTCACACACCAACAGGTCTCAATCGTACCATCGATTTGTCACGGAATACACACATATTTGGCAATAAATTAAAATGTTTCTGATAAACTGCTGATTAACATAACTTACTGGAACCACCAAATCAAGCTTACCTTGCTTTTGCTCAAAAGTGCCCGCGCCAACGACACTAGCTGTTTTTCTCCGGCCGACAGATTCTTCCCATTCTCCACCACTTCCCCACTTAGACCGCTTTCCAGTTTCTCCACAAACGGTCGCAAGTGACAAATGTCAACAACACGCCAAACTTCGTCATCGGTGTGGGCTTCCAGTGGGTCCAGATTGTCACGGATGGAAGCATTGAACAAACATGGAGTCTGGGGAATTATGGTCAATTTCGACCTATACGCACGCTCAAACTGAGAAATTCCAAGAAAGTTAAAGAAGTAGTTCAGTAAATCTAACTGTAAAACCTCTACATAACCACGAATCCAACATTCACCTCAAGTGCTGTAAATTTAAATAGGAAATACGGACTCCATCGATACTGATAGATCCTGAATGTGCCTCCACCATTCGAAACAGTGCCAACATTAAACTCGATTTCCCGGCACCGGTTCTTCCGACAATACCGACCTGCAGAACAACAAAAAACGCACATATTATGTATCTTCAAAAAAATATATTTTAATTTCAAAAATGATCCAAATCAACAAAGTTAGAAATTATTAAGTACACTTTGCCATCATGCGGCTTTGTCTATTAATTAAAAAAAATCGCACTGCCATGATAAAATAAAACACAAATCCTGAACTTACTTTTTCACCAGGCTGGATGTTTATGTTAATCCCATCCAGAACATCGGGCAGATCGTCGCGATACCGCAAAGATAAATCGTCTATATTGATAGCTCCGCTGTCCGGCCAGTTTGGTTGGGTCTACAAGAAATAACAAAATAAGCCGAATTCCCCATTGCCTGTCTATTCTGGTTACCATCAAGACACCGTCCAGTCGTTCCGGCTGAACATCATCAATGTACTGCTTAATTCGTTCCACATGCACCATTTCCTAAAAAACCACATTCCTGAACATTCGTCCATGGGCTTTTTGTATGCAGATTTACCCTCTCCAGATGTGAGAAGGAATCCACAAGGGCTTCCAGCAATTCAACCATTGAGATCGCATAGGATAAAGCCAAACCGATTGCAGCTGCAAATGTCCAACAAAAACATCACTGCACTCCATGTTTCACATCTACCAGTGAATATGCAACAAAATAAGTACCGTACGTTTTTTATTCAATAAATGGTAACGTTTACGATATCCCTAAAAATTGATGTGAAAAGTTGTACTTTTATTTAAGCCGTTTCCATTTATGATAGTCAACTGCTTTGACTAGCTGTACCAATGAGTGTTTTCAGCAGAGCCATTATTCTACGTCCAGCCACTACATTTTAGCACAAACAAACTTACCCGAATGCGTGCCAGCCACGAATCCGATAGCCATCACTCCGCTGACCAACACCATCCCGATCATTGACAGCCATAACGCGAACCATTGTTCCGCGGCGTACTCCGCAAACTGCACTTGGATATTCTGCGAGAGATACCCGGAAAAGCGTGTACAAAACTTCTCATCCATTCGCATACTCCGAATCACCGGCAGACCATGTAGGGTTTCGCTGTACAACGAGTACATTGGAGATTGCGTAACGGCGTTCAAACGCTTCAGTTCTCTGGAAAAAGGAAGAAAACCAAATCACCATAACGCATTAACAAAATCACAGACTTCACGGTGGGTAAAAACTTCAGACATAAAATCGTGATTGCGAAATTCTACCATACTGAAAAACAGCAACACGACAAAACCCAGTATGGAATTCTCAAAACTGGAATATCTTCGTGTGAATTTCAGATGGCTGAATATTATAAATCTGAAGTGTGCGATCAGCCGAATCACGCACATTTCCGCAATGAATGGTACACGAGAACCAAAACTCTTTATTCAGCCGTAATTTTAACAGCGAGTTGTATAGCCTAATAATTCCAGCGACCAAAATTTTAACCTGCAGTTGATCTCTAACCCAGAATCCTACAAATCCAACCAGACCCAACAAGTATATGAAACGAGCTACATTAAAACTCCACCGACTAATGCACTCTCCACAGAATCTATCTAACTGTACGATACTCTGGTTTATAGCATTTTAACACACATTTCTTCATCACATACCTCGAAGTATACCGATAATACATCTGCATGAAAAAATAAATGGCACCCGTCGGCACTAATATCAAAACGAACCACGGCATGGAATAGCAGATGACTATCAGTCCTCCAATTACACCAAAAAGTTCAGCATGGAAGACGAGGAAAAACAATGGCAAATGTTCGTCCATGTTGTTGATATCCTTAGAAAATCGGTTCAATATCCGACCAGATGGTGTAGAATCAAAAAACTGCATCTTCGCTTTAAGCAAAACATTCAGCAAGCTCTTGTGCAGGACGTTGGAAGCTTTCAGCGCAGCGAAGAACAAAAAGAATGGCCAAATAAAACTGCATATTGCCGTTTCAGATGCCAGTCCTCCGTAAACGTACAGGAATTCCTTCACGGAGACAGAATCATTCGACGTTCCACCATGGTTGGAAATCCAGTAGGATATCCATATATCGCATGCGTTAGCACCCGCTGAAACGGAAAGGCGTTTTGGACCATATTTCACACTGCTCTTACATTTTACAACAAATTCATGATGTTTGGTAAAAACCAATTTTGTGTTGCGAAGCTCAAAGACCCGATAAAACTCATACGAGACAGATCAGCAAAATGTCAGAAGAATGGCCAACGAGAGTCTGCTGATCAGGAATTCATAAAATTTGCCGCTGAATTTTTCCATCAAAACTTCCCTTCGTTGTAATATACGAACTATCAACCACTATGCATATTTAAATCTTTAATACTGCCCCAACAAACTATTACTTCAGGACACTGTACAACTGGAGATTGTTCTTACCTTGGCCGAAAATCATGAACACCCACACTGCGACGACACTGAACCATCCCATGGAGCGGAAATACAGGAAATAAACATCTGATTTAACAACACCCGTCTCGCTCTCCTCATCGTCCACCAACGGTGCTACCTCATCTTCATCGTCTTCGGC
>JAQGAU010003017.1:0-14065 GCA_034698045.1 Paramacrobiotus richtersi
GTTTTGCCGACATGGACTTTAGTGAGTTCCTACTGAACTTGGATAAAAGTTTGTACTCCTCCGAAAGATCGAGACAAACAGATGTACCTGCATATTCATCGAATGACAGAACAGAAAGGAAGAATGCCGATGCGAAGGTGATCGAAGTACAAGAATGTCCACCGTTGTCCCCGCAAGAGGAATGTCTACCAAAAGTCAACGTTGAAGCTGGAAACATCCTACCAGCACTCGCTGCCTACGGCCATCCGCCTCTATCGGCACCGTTTTCGAAGCCGGTCAAATGGCTCCCGTGGTCGAAACCCGAGCGTGCTCTAGACTCGGACACGGAACTAAAGAGCCGTCCCAGTTCATCCGATTCTTTCGGGAAAGGAGACCTGGATACTGTTCAAGGCATCGTCAACACCTCAGCGCGATCTGTCAATGTGATGAAAGAAAAATGCACGCGGCTGGAGTTCGAGTTGAATCGCTTGATGGAACAGTACCAAGCCGCGACTGCGTTAAAAGAAAAAGAACTGCAAAGGCTCAGAAATTCACAATCGCAGATAATGACTACCATTGGTGATCTGCTTCGGAAGAACGATGAGATGCACGACAAAACGAAGGAACTGCAGGAAAATATCAAAGAACTGGAAATGCGAAGTGTCAGTGCGAAAGCGGAAGCCGAGAGAGCCAAGGAGACTAAAATTAAACAATTAATTAAGGTAATTAAAGGTAACGGTATAGTCCGTGGATTACTCAGTTATCTGTTTTATAATCCACAGAATCAGAATTCATAATCTTTTTTCTAATCCACAGAAAAACAAGACAAGATTGAGCGGATGACCAACGAAATCCGCTTTATTCGCAACTTCGCGGAAGATAAAGAGCGTGTGGAAGCCAGCGTCCAGAATTTACGGGAGGTTATTAAAGATCGATCTCAACAACAGCAACAAGAACTAGAAAATGTCTACCTCATGCAAGGGATAGAACAGCAAAAGCTACAAAGTATGGCCACTGAGCGGCTTTTGGCTTTGACTGAAGAGAACTACAACAAAGCTCTGGAAGATGTGGATGGCGAAACTATGGCAGTATTTTATAAACACTGTAAAGTACGCGATGCGCTCAACGTGTGGCTTCAGAGAGACAAGGTGCTAACTGCAGCAAGGTCATCTCTGAACAAACGGATCCGGCATGTCCTACATGGTCGTGAAACCGCTCTGAAATATCTGAGAAAATTTGGCGCACAAGCTGACAACTTGTACCAGCAACTGCATGAGCTTCGAAGCCGGAACAAAGCTGCTAAAACTGAATTCCAGAAAACGTTTCAAAGGTATGAACAGGAATCTGGGTGGATAATGCCGGTCGTCGAGAGCCAGTTAAGGATACGAACGAAGCGGCTGCGGCATCTGGAACACGATAAAGCTGTGCGCAAAGCAGAAGTCATGCGAATCAAACAACTGAGCCATATTGTCCAGCAAGAAGGCAGTACCATGGAGAAAGCTTTTGTCGGAGCCATCAGATTTGTAATGGAGTTACGGAAGGCCAAGAATGTAAAAGAACTCACTTGGCTTGAGAGGGAAATGGTACTCCGCAGAGTCTTTGTGATGATGAATATGGAAAACATGGTAAACTCGAATGATCCATACAAAAAATGCTCAAAAACTGATAGTCCGAAATTCTTAATATCTTAAACTTTATTGTTGCAGAGCGATCAAGATCAACAAGATTTCGCTGAGCTCGCAAAGCGAGCAGAAGATTATGTAACCAAGATGGAGATAAAACTGGGGTTAGCAGACTTAGTGATTACTGCTGGATTACCATCTGCGCACTTAGCCGGAGACTCAGATCACCGGAAATCGGACCAAGGGCCGAACAAAATTTCGCCTTTGGATCATGGCCTAAAATTCGGTTTCCAAAGCTAAACTTAAATAGTGGAGAAACTGGGATAGTGTTTACTTACTGCGCCATTTCCCTCATTGTGGTAATCACGCTCCCTAGCGCCTTCATTTCCTCGTCCGTTGGCTCGTAATATTCTGTTCTTCCGGTGTCTTCGTTGACCCGCATTCCTGGCATGTAATTGTCAATCTGCTCGCGCATTTCATCCCTTAGAAATCCTTCTCCGCGGCATACTTTAATACAACACCAGCGTCCTGTAGAACAACAGCGCACAATGTAGCATCGGGTAACTGGTCTGGTCATGCGACAGAAAATCGCGCATTGTCGAAAGTTGTCTTACTTCGTGTGATATAAAGAAGGATGATAATGCCAATTGCACCAAATATAATGGCAAAAATCTCCAGTATTTTTAGCTTCCATTTGGAGGTTTTTTTCTCTGGTTGTCGAGGATTCTTTCTGCTCTTAAAAGGAGCACAGCAGAACAATGTTCAGTTTTAACTACAACAGAAAGTCGCTCGGCAGTCAGTCTCACTACGTTACCTGTACTTTGTCCGCCAAACAAGCATCACGCAGAACCTCAATAAAAAACAGCAGCGTGACCTTTACAAGTGTAGAATATGCTGTAGCCATTTGGTGGTTCCAGGCTCATTTCGGGTGACATCGAATGTATCCTTGTCCGGAACGAAATTAAACAATTGTCGAACAACGCTAAGTTAACTTCTTCAGGGTTCAGTCTATTTCACTGCAAACAGTACACTTTCGCGATTCTTGCGCAAATTTACCAACTAACATGCATTAGCAGAATGTACTGATCAGCAGATAGCAGATATTCGCCGATGTAAATAAAGCACCTCGAGCTCAATATTCGTGAAGATCGGAAATTTATGATTAATCTAGTAGGTCGCCCAGAATGTACTGATTTAATAGAGATGCTGCGCTTCGGGTGCGATTATACAGATCATTAGTAAACGGTTTCGATCGAACACTTTATGATACCGTCATGATTTTGTTAATCAGACTGTTTATGAGACGGAATGCCAAACAGAAGAATCACAATCTGCCAAACTCCGATGCGACATGGATTCTGCGTACGCTTGGATCGTTGAGGATAATTATTCAAATTCAAGCGAGAAAATTAATGTCTTATGCAAGTTACGCAACCGTTTGTGAGGCTGGTGCAATTGGAATACGTAATCTTCAAGTTGTTATTTGGAGACCTTTCGGTCTTCCCGAAGATAAACCCAGATAGTATTAATGCCACAAACTGAATTAATTAATAGCACCTTTCTGAGTCGGCAGAGCTTGGCGGATAAAGACCATAATATATTATAGCAATGTCGGTGATTTACTTCGATGCATTCACATATGATTACAGTACTGTGCGTGCGGAGTCGTCACCATGATCCGATGTTGTTACGTACCCATACGTAAATAATTTTCCTTAATCTGGGCCATAGTAAGTTTACCGTGCAGCTGCACTGTGTAACGATACCCAAGTCTGGGATACGACTAAATTTAATCATTTTTAATTTAAATTATACAAAAATTTAATCATGCTCAGATTGATTGTTGAGTAACAACCTAGGATCCTGACACGTATCCAACAACTTGTGCATTAGCAGATAATTCTGCTTCTGGACATAAGCATGGTAATCTAAAGAGCACAACAACCGATAGAACTGCACGTAAATAATACGTTCTTCCAGGGGACGATGGCCTAAATCTTCCATGAACGGATTATAATGTGATGTGGAATGGCCCACTGGCCACTCGGTGCCATTCGTTTCCGGTTGGTTTTCCTTTTCCGGATCTCTTTCTGCTTTTACTTCCTTCATGAACTCTTCCATTTCCAGATCAGTTTCAGTAGCAACATCGTCATGCTTCAACTGAGACTGGAAGTTGTCCACTAATACCGCCATAAATAGGTTCAAAAACACGAAATATTCCACTAAAGTGTAGGAAATGGCAAAGATGATAAAATGCCAGTAACCGGAATCGGCCTTTGTGACGTCATCGTACATATAAAACCAGCTGTCAAATGTGAGTAGCTGTAACAAAACCATCATATTTATATCCAGCAGAAATCATTTTATGTTAAAGAGAAGTATACCTGAAAAAGCGTGGTGACTGCACGGAAAAGGTCACCAAAATAATATGGTGATGGTGCTGAGTACAGCTGTCTTCCCATAACGGCAAACATGTACATGAAGAGAAGCATCAGCACCAGAATCACAACCATCGAGGAAACCGAGGAGAATACGGTATTGACAATTGTCTGTAGGCTCTGCAGGAAGGCGATCGTCCTAACAATTTCCTTTCATCAGAAACCTGGTCCATCAGATTATTCGAAACGTGAACATACCTTAGCATTCGTAACGCACGCAGAGCTCTCATTGCTCGGAATACACGAAGAACCCGTGTCGCTTGTGTCGAGGCGCCCAGAAAGAAGGGGAACAGAAAGTCCAACCAAGACGTCAACAGAATGAAAAAGTCCAGTAAATTCCAGCCGTTTTTAAAATAGTTTCTTCCCAGGGCCAATAGTTTAATGGTCGCTTCCACGTGGTATACTCCAAGGAAAAACGAATCACACACGGTGAAGAAGTATGAAAATCGAGCTGCATATTCAGGATAAGTCAGCAAGATCAGAACTATCATGTTGAATAAAATAGCCGCGATTACGATGCCATTGAAGACTGGGTTGTTCGTCAGCTGTAAATCAGAACGTCAGGAGCTAGTGGCTGCCTGAAACATTACTTTTGCTAGTCTTGTTAGGGCAGACTACGCTTACAGTGTTATACGAAACGTTTTACTGGAAAAATTACCGCAAGAAGAGCGTCGAAGAACTTTTCTTTGCGTGTTTTCGGATGTGGCGCTTCCTCATCTATGACGTCATCGGAGTTGGTCTTTTTGGTAGTTCTGATCGGGCCAATAACTCGTTCATATGCGGACAATCTACGTCTTCGCATTTCCATGTCTTCGGTTGCGTCAGCTGAGTTTCTCAGTTTTCTTTAATGGCCATCGATCGACACAATAATTATTGTTGAATTTGAACGGTCTAAGTCCGATTTACAGCCATACATATTATACTGAACTTCGTTACTTCGATGAATCTACTGTATCAACTGGTAGTTAACCTGGTTTCGCATAGCCGATGTTGCGTGCTCCCTTGAAAGGCCTAAGTTCCTGCCGTAAAAACTGCCGTAACTGCACTGCGTCTTTAGCTCATGTTGCTACGGAAACGAAGTCATTCATCCTTTATTTTAATGTAGATTAGATTCTGGTAAACATCGTCCGATTCTAGAAGCTGTAGTCGGTTGATCTAGACGCCATAAATGCAGACAATTTGTTCACAATGACTTCGCCCTTTTTTGTACAAATAGTGTCCTACGACATACCAGTGCTTTAGTTGGAACGAATATTCTTGCGGGAAGCGTTGATGTGCTTGTTACTTCAGATTTTATGAGACTTGATCATGGGTTAGCATTGCTAGTCACGTGGAAAGAGTAACCTTCACTCAAAAACCTAAATGCTCAAAACGCTGCGCTTGGATTACCGCGCACATCGTGGTAGATTTTAGACGACTACCACTGATCGCGTACCAGCAGGTTCTGACCATGGTCCTAGTCATAATCAAACTGACTCCTGAGAATTCAGCATGGGCAAAACGAACTATGTTTGCCGGTTTTTTTGAAACCGCATCTCGCAACTGTGACATACTGCTGAGTATCGGATGTACCTTGGATTTCTTCCTTTACGAGATCTGTGGTTTGGCTTTCGGGATGTACTTTCATAAACCTCCAGATTCTAATTTCATGGTACTTAGCAATATATCAGAATAATATTCCCATTATAATAAGTGCATGCTGCGGGTACAGCTTCTGAAAATCCCGTTTGGTCCATATTAATCTCAAAAAAGACATCCGGCGTTTCTGCGCAATACTGGATTATTCCATCCCAGCTATAGCTTGCTGATCAGTAATCACACTGGAAAAACGTGTGCCATTCGGCCGCAGCCTGTTGTGTTTTGTCATCAGCGTTTTATAAGGCAGTATCAATGTCGCACACTCCTAGGCGATCTGCTCCCCTTCTCGGTGTTATTGGACGCAAAATCCATTTCAGAAGTCCGCGAAGGTAGGCCGGGCGTAGTTAGGATTGCTTTTTTAAATGGGGTATTACTCTCATGCTTTTCGTTATTAGACGCAATCTTGCACACCGCTTTGAGCATCAGTTTCTGGCCGAAGCGGCGGAGAATTCGAATGTGATACACGTTCGTCCCCGCACAAAAGAGGAATTAGGACTACTGATGGATCTAGCAGGAATGTCTCCAGCTGAGGACGTTCACCACCAAAACAGCGAACCAAAACACCTCTTAACTGACAAACAGCAACTGCAACGACAATTCGTGCAAAGATTTCTTACCAGTTATCTGCACTGGATGAGATGGTCCGACCAGCGTTCGACTAGAATAGAAGCCAATACTGAACGCAATCACCTACGAGAAGCCCATATAAATCGCTTACTGAAGAGCGCCCGGCATCAGCTGTTTCCGAACTCGCGGGTCAGTGTGTCAGCGTTAAAAGACCAAGAGCTCTCTGATTCCTTGGATAACGCAGTTAAGATGCTCAATCACCGAATCTCTACATCTGCCAAATTTCACACAGCTGCCACCATGTCCGGACAGGGAACGCAAAAACGATTAAGAAAT
This sequence comes from Paramacrobiotus richtersi, assembly GCA_034698045.1. Classification (NCBI taxonomy): domain Eukaryota; kingdom Metazoa; phylum Tardigrada; class Eutardigrada; order Parachela; family Macrobiotidae; genus Paramacrobiotus; species Paramacrobiotus richtersi. The sequence goes on from JAQGAU010003017.1 coordinate 6,581, forward strand.
GTACAAGCGATGTCCGAAACAAAGCGGCAGTGGCCTTATGTCGGCCGTCCTATGGAACAACCTCCTTCAAATGCGATAAGCATTGTATCAGCTTGGAAACCCACTAAAGCCCCATCATCGCTACATATCTTCGGCAAAAGAAAACGGTCGAACGAAAACCTTGCAACCTCTCACCCAGTTGCCAAGAAGTACGAAGCTAGCTCCCCATCGAAGCTGAACGAAGCTGTTCAGTCAGGTGATCCTCAAGAAAAAGGAAATCCTTTTGAGCACACCTTTCGGCAGTGCATGCACCAGAAAGATGCCATCAAAAGGCACCTTTTGGAAGCCGATGGGACTGAACTGAGGACTCATCTGCTAAGTTCTCTAAAGGACTTCTCACTTGCTGATCCACCGCGCGACAGTGGTCGACTGGATCAAAGCACATTTCAACAATACATCATGAAGTGGAACAGAAGTGTAAGAAAACACATTGCCGCACCTCCGGTGCCCTCACAGCAGCCCTTCACGTTATTTGATCAAGATAAAACAAAAGCTGGCTATTTCGCAGCTAAGGATGTCACTACCGATTTCGATCCAGAAATGCTGCAAGAAAAGGCTAAGGAAAAGGAAAATATGTACAAAAATATGGCGGAGAGCAACAAGCGAATTCTTGAGGAACGGATGGCCAAAACAAGTTGGGTAAGGACTGCGCTGGACGCCACGAGGTTAACGGATGTGCAGGAGTGGTTAAGTAAAACAGCATCCGGAGAGAGCAACTGGAAGCTGCGGAAGGACTACATTAATGGACCGACCCACTTTGGCAATGGGGCATCGGTTGTTTTGGCTGATTGCACAACAAGACTAGCGGCCGGTTCTGTTCAAAATATGCTGTGCGTTGGCGAGATCATGGCACACGCGGCCTCGCAGGACCAAGTTACTAAGAAACTTGTTCCCAAGGAAATTTGCGATGTAGACATTCCTAGCTTTTATTTTACTTCGGCACCTTGGAAGGACCTTGTTGACGAGGCTCCTGTTCAGAGGGCAATTGAAAATCTGAATCCACCGACGCACTGACGTTATTTGGGCAGCTGCCAAAAGCTGTGTTTATTCATTGTTGATTGCTTTAATACATGTAAAAGATATCCAGTACAATACAATTTATCTAGAAAAAATGCTGTGCCTTTTCGGCACGGCCTCATGCTCCTGCAGAATACGCTTGTGCAGTTTATGTGAAAACCGATACGCCATGCCTAGGTTAACAAAAGCACATAGTAAAGAAAACGCTAAAAGAAATCCGTAATGTGGCACTTCCACGGCTTGGACAGGAAAGAAAGGAATCAGCGTACTGCTCTGCCAGAGTGCGGTCGATAAGGTCACGCTGCTGGTGATGTTCAGAAACCCCGACAAACAGGATAAAACCAAATTCCACAGTCGCGTTTTCGTCGGGTGGTACAACTCAGGAGTCAACGAAGCCGCACGAAATCCCATGTATCCAGTGATTCCAGTTGAAATCATTGATAATATAAACGCGGTTCGGGCCAGCCCTGATACCAAAGGAATGGGCTTCACAAGACCCGAAAACAATATTATACGATCTGAAACGCAGAAGATTTGTTCGAAACTGAAAGTAATAAGTTAAAGTTCACGATAAATCCCATACGTACATACTATTAGGTACACAACACACCAAATAGCAACGGTGATTTGCAGAACAGCGATAAAGCGTTTAAAACGGTAGGATCCTGGCTCTATGATCGGCTGTTGTGGTCCATGAACTTTTCGTACCATGGAAATCGAGTTCAAACCATCGTAAGGATCAGATAATCGCCTTCTGGTGGGGCCCGCGTACTTAATATCGTCGAGTATGCTCATGGCTGTTGAGATTACGCAGATGAACTGTAATAAATAATTGTTAACAGACAGCTACCGTACTTTACCGCTGACAAGATTGTTTGCGTACACGGCTACAGCTGATATCTAAAAAGGCGAATCGCTCTGTACGTGTTATCCAAAGCAACCAGTTAAACGTTGCTCGGCATTTCGATTTATCTAGCGCCAGTTCGAATGGCATAATAAGTATTATTTATGGACCATGCTTCTGCAAACTACTACTACATTGCTCATATGTATTACTTTATGTGGAATGTATAACATTTGAAATATGGAGGTATTCAACTTAACAGCGATACGATTTCGAATATGAACGACAATGCTATTAGCGAAACTTATGTGACCGCTGACGCCGCCCGGACAGAAAAGACGGACTTGAAACACTTTCCCAAGACTGTTACAAACGTTCGGATGACAGAATTCTGCAAATCTAATCCCCGGAAATCTTTAACTACCTATCAGCTTGAACTGTGACATTTAGCTTCGACCAGACACTTTTACTATTCAAAGGTCATCGTCAGACACTGCTGTCCAGAGTGTTATGTGAGCCGGAATCTGTCACCAAAAGATTCTGTCAGTGCCTTAATACAGTAACTTGCGAATGCAGCAGTTACAAACGTGAATAATTCTATATTATATTTCTCATTACCAATCGACCGTCGCAAGAATGAAACTCATGATTTGATAATAATTTACATGCTGTCACTAACTACAAACAGTGCATTTCTAACAAGGTTCCTACAGTTTGTGACAATCACCGTCAGTTCTTATCTGTACTGATCCTGGCATCCGCGTACAACATAGGAACCGAGTTCACTACTCCTGCTGACTGTTTCAGGGATGGAAAATGAAGTGCACTATCACAGATGCATGGAACTTCCTGTTATCCATTTTCGCTATCACCCTACGATCCGTTGTGGGGTCCCATATCTGTCTTGTCGATATCACGACATCTTGACGATTCTTCGGAACGATCGAAATGAAATAACTGTACTTGTAACTAGAAAAAAAACAGAAATTCTTTTACACAGCTAACATCGTATTCTGGATAAATTAGCATTCTGGTTAAAAGTTCATTAACATTTGCTTAACAAAATGCTCTAGTTTAATAGCAAAAACTAAATGTCACCAAGTGACATCAGTCGACACTTACTTGTGGAATCTGCACTGCGCAAGAGTTGTCGCAACATCTTCACTCAGTATCGGAAGCAATTGCTTCGTCTTCTTTGGGTCGATTCCTTCCAGGGTATATTTTGACAAGCGAAACTCCAAAATGCCTCTTAAAACCTTTTCCAGTACAGAACAGCGTATGAAGCCTGAAGGTCGGGACTGATACGAAGGTTGGATGTCCCAGCCAGCCTAGAAAATATCCACAATGGAAATTACTTATATCACTTGATCATAATTTCACAAACCGCTTCGTTCAGCTTATCCTCATCCTCTAGTTTGAAATACCGCGCAATGGGCTGTCGATCATCATTATATATCTGAAGATGTCTTTTCAAAATACTAGGGCACTCGTCCTGTTTATCCGCTCCCTCAAGGATCGTGTAAATATCATAAGGTTCCGTATCCTGTGATTCCTCTTCGCTCGGCGCGATAGTATTCGAAAACGATGGGTGTCTATGGACAAAAGGCAACTCGTCATGATCAGGGCCAGGAAATTGATCGTCCACTGCAAATGTAGGAGCAGACTGGACTTCGCTGCCGACCACAATGTCCGGAATTTGCGGGGCTGTATGGGACGGGGCTCGCGGGGGCTCTTCCTCTGGTATGGTCCCGATCAGAGGCGCATCGGCCAGTTTGTGTGCATGCTCGACGATTTGGATAGATGTCCCGCTCAGCAATTCTTTCAACTGTAGTTGACCTATAGCTGGCTGTTTTTCTACCTTGATAGTAGGCGCTTCTTCTTTTGGAGAAACGGCGAGTGGATCGGAGTCGCCGGACACGGTCGATAACGCTGGTTTTACCTCGTTGTCCGCCTGTGACGGTTGGATCTGTGGTTCAGAACCCTCTTGAACAGGGTCTGCGGCGTCGGCATTGACTACCTGTCCAGGTTGGTGTGGTTGATCGGAATCTTGGTCAACCTTTGCGGCTGTTGCTACACTTTGTGAGTTTGTGGTATCCTGTTCGGGACCTGGCTCTTGTTTGGTTTCGGGTGCAGGCCCGGAAGGAGTAGCTTCCGTTGGTTGTGCCTCTGATTGTGCGGCTCCTTCGGTCTGATCGCTAGGCCCCGAGTTTTCACTTTCGTTTGCAGTTGCCGCTTTTTCAGGCTCGTGTGTTGATGCTGTTTCTGGATGTTCCTCACTTCCTTCAGCAAGACCGCCATCATGATTTGGCGCTGCTTGCTCTGACATTTCGAGAAAGATTATCGGGAAAATAGGCTAGGTGACTTCCGTAATCAAAGGATGTGGATACTTGGTCGTAATTCTCAGTCAGGATTAATTATCTATTTTACGACAATGCTATAGAATGTCATGTATTTTAGTTTTTACCGTTGTTTACAATGAAGCTACAGTAGTCCCGCATGCAGTTGTCAAATCTCGTTAATATTTATTACGTCAATTACGTGCTCACCATTAATTAAGCGTCAACACTTTCCCAATAATATTACAACGCCCTAATAGTACTTAGTTGCAGAAGAATGCGTACCACTACCTAGCACGTCCTGTACATAATTACGTACTGCAATTAACAACATTTCCGTCTAGTACTTCCTGTTGCTTCAGCTGCTCCTTTCACAAGTCAGACATCTCGCCGTTCGCAGAGAACCGTTGCCAGCCAACACTGCTCACCTGCCTTTTTCGAATGTAATTTCTGACGCCCTTTGTTATGCCTTTACGTGTGGTTGTTGTCGGACCAACTTCCGCGTGAAAACAGTATAACCTGTCGCCAAGTACAAATGTCATACCCTTATTATTTTAATTGTTTTTGATATCGGTTTTACTGGTTATTGCGTTGAAAATAAATCACGCCTACGATGTTCACGACTCTCGGAGGTGACCTTCCGTAAACATTAAAACCATCAAAAGATTTCGACGGTACTGATCTTTTCTTCATCAAGATCATCATTCTGTCAGTTTAGTTCACAGTTGTTAGTATCATCTATACAAAAGAATATCCTGCAACAAAATTAAGCTGTACCGTATAATTATTACAAAAAAGATGCCAGCACTAGCAAAGGCACCGCCATTATCGAAAATGAAACGAGTCACAAGCAAGATTAGTGCAATGATCTAAACTTAACGAGAACATAATCTCATCGGTATGAGTCAATACAAGAAGTTAGTCAAAACAAGAAGTTAGCAAAAACCATCAAGAAAACTGAGTCGAACCGAAGTCAAAACTTCTGACACTCTACACTCGAACAAAATAACAATCTACACCGCAAATGCAGGAGACACCACACCAGAACGCATCACCCCTCTCAAGCCGTTGTCTCCTCCTTGCACAGAAGCTGGTACAAATGATTAATCCCCTGTCCACTTTTCTGGCGTCCCCAGATTGACTGCTCAGTAGACTTATAATACACAACATCCTGGGAATTACAGGGAGGGAAAATGTTCAGCAGATTCCGACCAACCGTCATCACACGTTCCTCCTCATCAGCCGGCCCGCACACAAACAACACAACGTATCCTTCATATCCGCCATCGATTTTCGACCGCTTCGTACTGATCACCACCTCCTTGACACCGACCAACTCCTTTTTCTCAGCCAGCGCTTTAACCTCCAGCCACTTCCGGTCGATATCTGCCTCGCTGAACCGGAAGATCCACTTCCCACCTCCAGCGTACGTATTGTCCAAACCCAGCGTCATCCACTTGTCACTGCTGTTCTTACTCGGTGCAACATTGTGGATCTTCTTTGGAGATTCCTTTCCAAACGGCGACGGGGGATTTGCTCGGCGACTGTCACAGGGAAGAAACAACTGCGACTCCCCATCAGCGGCCGTGTCGTCCTTGAAGTAGATCGTCTCATCAGCAGGTGGAAAAACGATAGCCAGATTTGTGCCAATGTTGATGGCAGCTTCGCGATTCTCCGGCGCACAACAAAACAGCATGCAGTGATTGGCGCCCTCTCCACCGGATCCACCTCGCGTCGTCACCAACAACTGGATAATGCTCTTCGGCAGCTTCCCCGACTCGAACAGCTCTTTGGCCTCCTTCCAGCGTGCGTCAATGACATGCCCCGGGAAGAACATCTTCCACTTGCCGGTGACGACCGGATTACCATTCACTGGATGTTTCAGCCATTTCATTCCGTCCACTTCGGATGGGTTGCCGGAATTCGATCTCCCAAAGTCGCGAAACACAAAACAGTCCTGGTAGCAGTAGTCTTCGTAATCGGCATGCTCATCCTCCGAGTTTTCGTATTCATCCTCCTCGTCCGAGCCCTCATCGCTGCTCACGTCGATAGTGCCGTCGCTTTCCGCGTCGTCCGAACAATCAGCTGCCGCTCCATCCGAAACTTTATTGATGGGAGAGGTTGGCATAGCTTCGAGCTTGATATGCTTCGTATTGGTCGTGTTGATCTCCACGTGCTCCGATGCCACGTCAACCGCGCGTTTCCGGTTCGAACCGTCCATGTTTTTCTTCGAAGAACAAAAACGAGTTTAATACATCAGATATTTTCTGAATTCGTCTCAAGCTGCAACGATCTGATCATCAGCTTTCTATGACCAGTTACCACTGTACTTCTATTATTAAAAGGAAAACCAAAAATCAAACACATTGTTATATTGTATTGATCTGCTGTGCTTATTCTGCTCTGTCAGATCCAGCTCGTGCTCGAAATGGTACACGTTTTCGCACATGTCACCAGCAAGTAGAATAAATAACAATTGGCATTTAATCATCAGATAACTAATCGTCGATTAGGCTATTAGCTACTGATCGCATTAATCTGCGCTACGACAGGTGCTTGCCAAAAAAGCAGAATCGTAGGAAACAGTCCCCGATCAACCTTGCTGCGCAGTGCGCACGAATGTGAAGATGTTCTTACAGATTTCTTAAACACGAAATAAGGCATCTTACAGATTTCTTAAACACGAAATAAGACATAAGTATTGCGCATACATTCAAAAACCAATATCATATTGCAGAGTACTACGAGGTACCTTCAGGGTTCCTCGCGGACTAAAACGTTGATCCTGATGGAAATGATCCGTGATCACACTCCAGAACAAGCTTCACTACCGCTGACTAAAGACGACAACCTGCAATAATGGTTTCTGCTCAGTTGAATGTGGTTTGTTCGATTCCAGAACGAGCTGTCAGTGAATCAAGACCAAGGAACCGCACAACGGCAAAAGCATGGAGTTCTTCAAACTTACGAATCAGGAGTTACGAATCCTACGATCACCCAACCAGAATGGGCTGCGCCATACAATAACCAATAAAACAAAAAGACAACGAAAATACTAAATCAGGAAACAATCAAAAGATTAAACAACAAGACAGAACGAATCCCATTATCCCAATCCAACCCAAGAAATTATTACAGAAACTGGGAAAATTTAATGATAATAATATCGGTATTGTCACGACGGTGGGCTGGTAGCGTGCCGAGGTGTGTGCCGGAGAGGCGCTGCCTCAGTCGTTGCCTCTACTACGT
>JAQGAU010003018.1:0-14061 GCA_034698045.1 Paramacrobiotus richtersi
TTTTTCTTATCGCGGAACGAACATGCATGCGTGAAGCGCGTATTGCCTGATTATGCACGAATCAGCGATCGCGCAGTGTTGTACGATACGATCACACGATGCTGCGGTGCGAAAGAAAGATTGACAATATAAAATTAAGAATCCGAACGAGAATAATTACTGTACCAGATGATGCGCATTGATGTAAAGATTTTCTTAATAACAATGAAGAAACGAAGACAACGCACTTGACGAAGAATCAGAAAGATGGCTGCTCGATCGAGTTTGTGCTAATTTCTCGGTCTGACACAATACCAACACGTTTGCTTGGTAGTGATCTTTGTATTCTACACTTAGCACATCAAACGTGGGTTATATTAAAACTGATTAAAAATGAGGCAAATTACATGCTTTTTCAATTGTTTAAGTCTGTTTTCTATTGTTTTATCGGCAACACCCAACGCTGACGATAAGTATTCGAGATGGGCGGATCCGGGGAAAATCCTCTACCAAACTGCTCCAGATTTCGGTATTGATCTGGAATTTATAGATTTAGAATTAGCAAATGTGTAAATATTTTGTGTAATTTTTGGTAGATGCCAGTGATCAGCAGGTCCTCCAGACGGCCATGCAGCAGATTTCCATGGATTCCAACATGTGCATCAAATTCCAGCGTCACGGTCCGTCTGATACGGGGAAGGATTTTATCTACATTTCCAATAAACTGGGAAATGGAAAGTCCATGGCCACTTGTTACACGTTCCCCGGGAGGAGTGTGGAGCAACAGGGAAGAGGACAGTATTTGGTGATGTTTAGCAGTCGCACGGCACCCGTCGGTGGGAGTCAGACGGCCGCTGTTCCAGGTCAGTTACGCTACCCCCCTGTTGGGCAGTTACTTTAGCATTTATTGTCTCGATGCACGACCCAACTAGCTGGAGTTCTACTTCTCAACTTCGATTGCTGATTTATCATATCAAGAATTAAGTACAAAATTGTGCATGCTGGTTAGAATGTACGAAAATGATTTTGTAGTCTTCGATCGGTGGTTGTTGGAATGTTTTCATCGCATGTTTGTTGTTAGACACGTGACACGGCCGAACTGTGCGGTCGTCCTGTCGTTTGCGGCCGACCTGTCGCTTTCGGCCGAACTGTCTAACAGCGAACGCAACTGCCTCCCTCCATAGCACATTTTCGTGAAATGTGCATCTTTCCGCACCACTTTCAAGCCACTGAATTATAACTGTTTTTCGAAAATCCGAAAGCAATCAAGCTTTTTTCATTAAAATGTCAATGCTGCTTGAATTCTAGATAGCAAAAACTGTTTTATAATGTTCAGGTGCCTGTCTGGACTCGGTCCGCGATGCCATGAAGTACCTCTTCCAAGTACTAGGCTTCCGCAGTGAATACGGCCGTACGGATCGCGTCAACTACCTGGACTTTCTCACCCCCGACCCCAACAGCCTCGTGGCCAAATCCATCCAAGAATGGTCACCTTTCAAGCTGTACCAGCCCGGAGAAGCCAGTTTCTACAACCTTTTCGACTCCTTGTCCATCACCATGGTCGACGGGAAGAAATGGGCCAAATCCCCCATGAACCCGGTGTTCCATCCCAAGAGCAGTGTGTGGATTGGAGGGAAGCCCAATTTGAGTCAGCAGGATTGTCAGGCGTTGTCGATGTATGGGTGCGACACGCTGAAATGCCAGAATCGTAAGACAGATAAGGAGGTAGTTTTTGGAGACTTTGGCTGAATTGTGGTGCTTTTCAGCGTATGCGCTACAAGGCGGACAGGGAATCAACGTGGTACCGCTCAGTAATCCGATGGAAGCCAATGGGGTGTGCGCGTCAGGACAGCAGATCTTTCTCGGATCTGTCATGGTAATGGCAACCCTTCAACATACGTGACCTTTGCATGTATATCGAAAAGTTTAGAACCCTAATTTTAAAAAACATTACAGCTGAAGCTGCGTATTATTGAGTAAAAAACTACAAATAAAATTAATAATGGAGCAAAACACACTGAATACCGTATATGGTAAACGAGAAAACTATTATTGTTATACTTCTATGGGCAGTTTCGTTATTGCTATATGTAAATTTACACGCGCAACAAAATTATTAAGTTTATAACCTTAATTTTTAACTATTAATTAAATTATTTGTTATAAATTATTAACCCTAATTACAGCTGAAGATGCGTATTATTGACTAAAAAACTACAAATGAAATTAATAATGGAGCAAAATACACTCAATATGGGGAAACGAGAAACATAGTATATTTTGAAAATTATCTAGACAGTTTCGTTATAGTTATATGTGGATTTACATGTGCAACGAAATTATGCAAATCACACGTATACAAGGTTATAAAAAAGGATTTTAATAGCTTTATGGCATTTAGTGCACACCGGCTAATTAACGTTAACGTTGTCCTAGGCATCCGGTTTAACCGTCCCAAAAGGTCCACAAAACCAATTCTCCGGCACGCCCTTCAACCCCCAACAACAACCCTCCCTCAATTTCAACAACTCGTCCGGCTCTTCCCTCCCCTCCAACCAAAACTTCTTCCAAGGCGCCATGGTCTCCGGTGACCCCGTCGTCCCCGCCTCTCCCATGATGATGTCCCTCCCCTTCACCATGGAACGCGCCGGCGCCAACAGCCCCTACGCCTTCTCCATTGTCGGCGCCAACCCTTACAACTTCCAGATCCTCCCCGACCCCCAGGACCCCTCCAAAGCCAACATCATCATCAACAGCGCCGGGCGGAGCTTCACCAACGCCCAGATTACGGTGCAGGTGGCCAATCCCAATAGTCCCAGTCAGAACCAGGTGGGCCAGAATCTGGTGTCCATTAATTTGAACTGTGGACCGGTGTTTACCAGTTATAATCCTGGAGCGCCCGGGACCAGTGTGGCGCAACGGTTGAACTATCCCGGGACGCCGGTGAAGGTGGGGTGCGATGGGAATATACTGCCAATGCCGATGATTATTGGGACGTTCTCGGTGAGTGATCAGATGTGTTCTGTACGGGCGCTGTTATTTTTAGGAGATTGCTTACAGAGTAAATTTAGATTTACAATTTAGTAAATTATGTTGCAATGTATATTCTGTTTAATTTAATCTGTTCTTATTAGGCTCAAGATCCTGACAGCGACACGGGCATTTCGTATTACTTGACCTTGTCCGGGAAATTCCAAATTTCTTCCGCCGGTGTTCTAGTCCTTGTTGAAACACCGACACCCGGAATCAATACAGTACCGGTCAACATTAACGCCATGGACGCTAATGGTGCTGTGACAACGCTCTACCTCGCTATACAGTTCAGCTGTATGTGATTGTTGTACAAATTTGCTTGCTCGCACAATTGTCATCGCATCAGCGTTGCTAGTAATAAAATTCGTAATAAAACGTTGCAATGGAAAAGTAAACAAATGAACTTACTGCCATAAATCGGTCATTGTGCGGAAAAGTGGCGGGAAAACGTTTATCAAATTCAGCGTGCAGCACGGAGAAAGAGGGCGCTTCATTCGAATACAGCTATATTACACATAGCGTAGATACCGTAGCGCCACCTACTAACTTTTGATGTTCTGTCCTACGACAGCGATGCCGCCTTGCGGTGCTATGACCATAGATTTCGGGAAAATAAAGATTTTCACTTTTCCACACGACGTCGCACGTTTCATTCATTCCTTTCTTTCCATTGTGACGACTAGACGATGTGATACTCCGGATTCTGGTATCGGACGTAATTATCCTGAGGTGTCCTAAATCTCATTGTATTATTTCCTAACATTAAAGCGAAGTTGCGGGCATACTTCGCCGCAGTTTGCGCCGAGTTCTCCGCGTTGATTCTGGAAATGTCGGATCCCGTTCTGTCGCCTCTCGTCGACCCAGAATCCAGCACGTCATCCGAGTACGTGATTGATTACTCGGAATCTTCGTCCCAACTGTCCAAGTGCCCGCGTGCTAAAAGTCCCGACTGGGAAGACTCACCGTCTTTCACGGCGGCCAAGGGGGATCTTGGGGGGACCACGACGACTGGTGGGGATTTCATCTATAAAGTGAGTCCGCTGTTGAAAATGATCATGCAGTCGATGATCGATCAGTAACGTGTCCCTGGTGAAGTCGACAGTAAACATGATAATTATTTTAATTACTGGAACAGTTGGGGGAACTGAAGGGCTCAGAAAACGCATTACCAGTGGAAAACTCTCTTTTATTTTTATTTAATTTGAATTTGTTTGATATTTTTGCCAGTAATATGTTTTTTTTGATTTCTTGATCGTGGTCTCGTAGAAACCCCTGTTGTCTTTGTAATTTATATAGACAATAATCCATCGATCAAAAAAACAGGGTTTAAATTGTCATTCAAACGATTGTTTGGAAGTATGTGTAAAATTATTTTGTTATTGTGAAACGCTAAAACAGTTGATTGAACTTACAGATAGCTAATTGATCGACTGTGCTGAAAATAAATATTGGTAAATGCATCACTTGAAATCGATATGTATCTCTCTCTGTTGACACTGGAATCTGATGGAAGGTGTGTCGGCATTAATCACCCGTCTAGAACACTCTCTTGCTGTGTTTTCTCGTCTGCACACAGTGTGAATTGGCATTGATCAACGCTACATTCCTGACGCTAAAAATAAAATTTCCATTACTCTTGACAGTTTTTTTTAGCCCATTTGCCAGTCGTGTCGAAATCAGTGACGGATTGTTCATGCATTATTCTGATTTGTGTTTTAATTGTGGAAATGTTCTCCAGCATCCGCAACCGGAAACCGAGACGCTCGTGACGCGGAATCAGAATCAGCGCCGGGTGACGATGAAGAAGCAGGGCACACTGGACAAGTTCCTGTCCAATGTGACCATGTCGGCCCGGAAGAACCAGTTCGCGCAGCAGCCGTTCCATAGTCTCAGTGTGTCTAAGCGTTTCAAAGGTGAGACATTTTCAAGTGAATTTAGTGGTTAAATCAACCGCCAGTGCTGATGGAGAAGGCGGAATAATAAACAAAGAAACCGGTAGCGATCTCGATGAGATGCCGTGTATCAGCCGAAATCAGGTCTTTCGGAGATTTTTTTTCAGTTTTTAAGGGAATTTTAAATTGTCAGTAGCAACGTTCAATTTTTAAGGGAAAATTAAATTTACAAATTAAATCAGCATCTACGTTTAATAATAGCAATGCATGCTTTTTTATTCAGCAAAAATAATAATCAAGAAAGTGGATTCTACCATAGATGAGATAAAAACGGTAGTTTCTTTCCTTACTTTTTATATCCATGTATTATCTGTTCTCTTTAGTTTTACCTTTTGATTGTCTACAAATTTTTCGCTTTTGCAGTTTTCAATTTTTTTTTATCAAAATCTTGGTAGTGATTGAGTAAATAGTAGTTTGACACACGAAACTTGATAAGCGAGAATGATAGCGCCGTAAAAAAATAAATAAAATTCGATAAATCTGGCAACTACTGTCGAGTAGTTCCTATGTTGATTCGAACGGGTCAGAATTTTATCTATTTTATTACGCTATTATTCTCGTTTATCAGTATGCTTACTTCACTAGTTTTGTGTGTACAGTACGATCTCGTTCATGATGCAGTGAGGAAATATAATCCCGGAGAAAAACTCCTCTGAAAATTTTCTTGGGTGCTTGTTTTTCTTTGTTCACCGTTCTCTCAAAATAACTTTCGTTTTCAGTGTCGGATAACCGCACAGATTATTTATATTCGTCATTCTGTATTTATTTGTTATGATTTCGACGGTGCATATGCTGTAGAGTCTCTGGATCATACGCCGAACCAGAATCGCCAAGTGGGCTATTTTCACAACCAGTTCGATGTGATGGAGCGGATTGGTTTCGGGGATTTTGCTGAAGTAAGCCAATTGATCGAATTCTTCCTTTTGGGAATCATTTGAACACGAAATGTCCTTTACAGGTTTTCAAGGCACAGTTCAAACCGGATGGGAAGTTGTACGCGGTGAAACGGTCCATTTTTCGCTTTGGAAGCTGCATTACGGAGGTAGGCTTTTTTTAATTCATGAATGAATTATTTACTAACAATTGAATTTTTTTTTATCATTTTTGTCGCATTTTATTTAAAAAATGCTCGCGTTCAACGATTACCATAGTTTGTCATTATTGGTAACTGGCATCAAACAGATACATAAATTATACAAAAAAAATACAGGATTACAATTGTAGTAAAGAAAATGTGTAAATAACCGGAGCATGTTAGTGAATACTTATAAAAGTATCAGTGATGACGAAATTATAAAACTGTTATAATTTGTATTAAATTATACGTATAATATTGTAAATTATGGATTATAAAATTATAAAAATTCTAGTAATATTATATAAAATTAGAAAATTGTTTGTGATGACGAATAATAACCGGTTTTGCAGCGGGAACCGTCCGAAGGGCAGTTGCGCTGGATGGACGAGGCCTTTTACCACAGCAGCGTGTCCGGTCATCCCAACATTGTCGAGTGTGTGCAGGCCTGGGAGGAAGCGGGATATTTTCACATTCAGATGGAATACTTGCCGTTGCGGTCAGTTTGACTGACAATCGCATTATTATACTGTTTGTCTGTACGAAGTTTGCTTTCGCGTTCCAGATTGGATGAATTTGCCGAGAAAACGTACCCGTTATCGCAGACGATGCTGTGGAGCATTTTGACGGATATGTTAATGGTAAGCGAGATCGACATGTGACGATGGACATTTTTCCAGAAATATTCACTTTTATGTGCCTGTTTACACGGGTCATATTTACTATGGAGAAGCCCTACTTTGTAAAATTTTACCTACATTACGGAACTTTTTTTTTATGATTTTCTTTGGGAGGTTTTGTTTTTCGCAGATTATGAATGTGTACGTTCCTGTGTTGAGTTTTTCCTTAATACTTTCATATTTTATTTAATTTTTTAGAGTTGGTCAATTCTGTTGCGACAGGTGTTTGTACTCCGAAGGATGCCGTTAAAATAGTGTCATCGACGCGTTTTGGTAATTGTGTAGCGTTGATTGTTGAAAACATGGGTGGACGATTGTAGTATAGTGGCTCAGATATAATTGTCATCCGGTCCGGTGACGTCATGGACGCACCATCAGCCCACATGATATTAAATAACAATGTCGAAGTACTGCGTAGAATTTCCTTAGTTTTTTTTTCAGTTTCTCGATCTTTGTTTCAATAGGCTGTGGAACATTTGCATAAGATGGGCTATTGTCATTTGGATATTAAGCCGGAGAATATCTTCCTGGATGAGTTTGGTGTGACCAAATTGGGGGATTTCGGGTTGATTACCATGCCCGAAGCGGTACGAAATTGCATGATATAATTGACCATATTTCTGGTGTTAACTCCATTATAAATGTGAATTTTTTTTCGTACAATGTAAGAAAAATATTCTAATTAAAACATACCTCAAAATAAAAAACTCAAAATAAAAAATGTGAAATTATACCTTAATTATAAAATATAAAAAGAATAAGTATAAAAAATCATAAATAAATGGAATTGGCAATATTAGCGCTGGCAGTAAATAAAAAATGTTTTTGGGAAGATTTGGACAGTTTTTTTGGGACAGTTGTTAGAATATTGTCATAATTGTGATAAATTCATTTTAAAAGGATTCACGTGATAAAATCAGCTGTATTATTTGTATTTCTGATCTAAACGCTATAACGAAGCTGTTTTTGTTAGAGTGGAAAGGAAGCCGGTGATGCGCGTTACATGCCGTTTGAGTCGTGTGATCCGACGAAACTGGGCTTTGCTGTGGACATTTTCAGGTGCGGTGACACCAAATAGCCGTTGTTTCCAGGATAATTAACTTAATGACGTTTTTTTGCAGTTTGGGTATCACCATGTTGGAGTTATGCACCGATGTCCGTCTGGAGAGTCATGGACACCAGTGGCGACTGCTGCGGGAAATTCAATGGCCGGAGACCTTTTATCAACGTGAGTATCGATGTTTCCATATTTTGTTGTTTTTTATTGGTGATGAGACTGCATCCTTGGTGTGGTTATACGTCATTTTATTCTGAAACGAAAATGTTGCATAATATTGAAAAATTTATCAGGCGGATGAAAATATTTCCATAAAAACATAAGTGAATAATTAAAACATTTTTATTACAAAATTTGGTCGATAGAAAGAAGCTGTTATATAGATTTGAATAAAATTTGTAGAAATCAGGAATTGACTGTTGACAATAATTTGCATTGATTATTTAGTACTTTTTATGCCTTTTATATTGGAGAAAGATAGCGAATATCTCGGAGAAAATTAATTAAAAATATGTGAAGCATTTAGTAGTTTTTATCCCTTTTGTATTAGAAAAAATAGCGAAATATCTCGGAGAAAACTAATTAAAAATATTTGAAGAACCGGTAGTTTTTCTGCCTTTTGTATTAGAAAAACTAGCGAAATATCTCGGAGAAAATTAACCAGAAATATTTGAAGCATCTGCTAGTTTTTGTGCCATTTGTATTAGAAAACATAGGGAAATATTTCGGAGAAAATTAATTATAATATTTGAATCACGTTTTGTTGGGAATAACGTGAAAATTACAATTGCAAAGGATAGATGAGTTATTGTGACAGGTATACCGGTGGCGATGCAGCCCATTTTACGGCAGATGATGTCGGTTGACCCGCGTCTGCGTCCCTCCGCGGCCGGTCTCCTCAACATCCCCCCTATCCGCCAGTGGGCCATGCGGCGACACGCCTACTTCTTGGTACGTTTTTCATTGTTGTTAAGAGAAACAGAATTTCTGTTGGATTTATTGACAACTGCTCATTTAATGGAACGTTTTTGTGCTTCTTAATTTACGCTACAGTTTTGATTGGTTGCCGTAGAATATTGGAAAAAGCGTAGAATAGTGGCAGTAGTTATGGATGGTTGAAGTATTAGTACAACTGATCCATTGTATAAACTGTAAGCTGGGGGTGTCAGATGTAGCTTTTTCTAGTTTGTTAATAAAAATAACTTGCTAATACGATTTTTTTTATCTTATAGTATTTTTTATGTTGTTCGGTTCAGTTTTCATATAATTGATTAACTGTTTTGAATATATTATATACGCACCATTTTTATCAATCGGTATACAGTACCATACACTGAACCTTGGTGTTACTACTTGTGTTGAAGTAGGAAAGCCGTAGAGTAGTGGCGTTATATTGATGAGAGTCAAATACTGAACTACAAAGGTGCTGATTCGTTAAACATTTATCGAATGAATATAAAATACCTTTTTTTGAAGTTAAACAATATCTATTAACTGTTTTCCATGTTTGTTAATTTGGTCATTATTTTGTAGTAAGACATTTTACAGGAAAGACAACAAATAGTCATATTTTGACACTTGCTGTAGAAAACAATGTTAGTTGGGATTGTGTTCGGGTTTTATTGCAAATTCACTGTTATTTACAGACTATCCCATTCCGGCGTATGCAAAAGTCGGTATCGAGCCTGGTGCGCAGTGGTTTGCATCGCAGTGTGGACTGGCTGAAGAGCTGGCGTTGGGTGTCATCCGCGGTGCCGTCCGAACGACCTGTCACGCCGTTGGGGAATATCAGCGCCTTTGAGCACTCGTTGCGCTACAGCTTCCTGCCCGACAGTACGTCATCATGTTTTTGCACATGTTGTAGTTGTTGAAGCATCGTTCATGGTGATGTGAGATTTTGGTAAATTGTACACATAGGTTGGGGTTATCTATCGAAACATGGTCATTTTACTTTCGAGAAACGTATCAAAATTGGTTAGAACGTTCTTTTATAGGTTATTTGTCCGAATTGAACCGTAATTATTTGTGTTTCGTTGTAGGTGAGAAAAAAGGGCGGGAAATTGCGGATTACGGCATGAAGAATCTCTCCTTCGCAGCACGATCAACTCCGGACCTAGCCGAGGTGAGATTGCCGTGTAAATGAGGAAAAACTTTGATCTGGACGATTTTCTTGTTTTTCTGTCGTTTCGACCGTTTTTGAATGTAATAATGTGTGGTCCACTCCGTCTTTCGTACATGTAGCAATTCCTTCGATAACATTGATATACAATTGACAAATTAATAAAGAAATAGATTTCTCTTGATAAATGTCGCTGTTTTTAAGTGAAACGATTCTGGCGCTTCAATTTCAACGTTCCGGGTAGTAAATTAGGTATTGTTTGTGATTTTTATGTTTCTCGATTGATGTTACTTCTTTCTGTGTATTTTATCTCGTGTAATTGATGTATATTTGTATATTTGATGTATACTTCTATATTTGATGTATATTTTTGTAGTTGATGTATATTTTTATATATTTTGATGTATACTTGCATATTTGATGTATATGTTGGTGTATATTTGATGTATATTTTTATATTTGATGTATAATGGATGTATATTTTTGTGGTTGATGTATATTTTTATATTTGATGTATACTTGCATATTTGATGTATATGTTGGTATATAATTGATCAGATTATAGTGTTATATGTTTTAATTGATATTCCAACTGTTTTCATAGGAAACTATGGAATTTCCGTTGGATAATCATCCGGGAAGAATCTCCTATGACGACGATGATCTGGAACCGGCGGATTCATTATTCTCCTTCCAATCCGCCATGGACAGTCTGGAGATGAGCGACGATGAACTATTCCACGTCCACAATGACATTCCCGCGTTCATTTCATCAAATGAACAGTCAACGGTCGAAAACAAACATTTGGATGATAGCGAAGTGGATCTGAATAAGATCCACTATTTTGAACCGGCCGAACTCGATCTGGAGGAGGATGAGAAGGAACAGTAGGGAAGAAGTCTGGCTATTGTTCCCCGTTGCTTTTCACGTGTTTTTCTCAAATTTGGAAGGTTTTTTTATATCTTTATTCGTGTTTTTTCTGTTGTTAATGGTGGATCGATTCTTTGGTTGTTATGTGGAATCAAAATGTGGGTTTTCTGTTGCGCTAAAAATTGAGGGATTCTTGTGTTTTTATATTGTTGGAAGAAAGTGCGATTTTGGGAGAAACTGAGGATTTTCTGGTAGAATTGAAATTGTGGAGAGTTTGTCGTTTATGTGGTATTTTGGATTGTTTTGTTTGGCTGGAAAAGCCACTTTGAAGGAAATGGATCGAGTGACCAAGACGCGATTAAATTGTGGTTTTTTGGTGTCAAACACATGAAAAAATTCGGATAAATGCAGTCTTGTAAGAGCTGCTTCGAATAAACTCAGATATGGAAACTTAAACGAAAATCAAGAGAAAAACATAAATCGGTGAAAAATATAATACAAGTATGTAAAATATAAAAAAATTGAAATTTATTTATATAAAATAAATATAAATTAATATTAAGTATAAGATAACAATATGCTAGACAAATTAAGCATTGTACGAATCAATAACGCGTAGAAAACAACAATCACGGAAATGGCCTTTGAGAATTTCAACCACACTGAAGACAGTTATATGATCGTTTTATTTGGCATAAGCCTGAATGTACGACATTGGACGTATATCGTAGTGTAGTGGCACTCTTCGTCGGGCTATTATTCCATTTACGACAAAGGCTTCCAATATGACAGCATCTCGAAACCATTATTACGTAGAGTGAACATCTAGTGCGTTTTTTTTTGTGATAAGCAGTACCGACAGGTAGACATTAAAAACTGATACAGGATACGAAGCCTTTTCGTAGGACGTGGCTTGAGTTAAACCGCTGCGCAGCCGACTGCGAATTTAATTTTTCATCTTAAATTAAAAAAAAATCGCAAATATCAGTTTAAATCAAAAAAACAAAAAATTCAGTTTAAATTTAATTGTATGGAATTCAAATTCAATTCAATTAAAAAACAAGAAATATGGAAAAATAAAAAAATCGGATTGGCTTCCGTGCTTCACTGGACTAATTTTAGCGCTGAATATCAGATCGCATTAGCGAAAGTGAAACCAAGACACAGCACAACAGAGAAATCCATAAAAAATATTATTACCCATTCCATATAACATGGGGAACGATACATTTGCGTGCACAATACACATTTCTCGCCGGCTGCACATCTCTCCGGCACAAGTAGCGCCCGCGGGCGAATTGATAGAGGGACTGTGTTGTGAGCCCCTGAGAAATCCGGCAACCGGATGACATATTGGATATACGTAAAATGTGTACAAGTCGGCTGTAGTTTTTCCTGTTCGTGTCGCGGGCGTAAAAGATGCCAATGCGAGACGCTCTGTGTAATTACACCGCAAACCATGCCATTGCTCGTTCCGCCCGCGGGCATTGTGCGCCGATGCGTCGTCCCTGTCAGATGCAGAATGGACCGCGGGATAAACATCTTAACAGCGGTATTTACGTTGTATGTTGCACAGATTGGGGCCAAGTCGGCATGCAGCAATTTTTCAGAATTATTTTATTGATGAAAATTTATTTTATTAATCAGAAATGGAAATTATTGGAACTTTTGTTATGTAAAATAATTTTTTATTTTATTTTTTGCACGTCATGTGCCTTAAGAAACATTTTATGTTCGGACGATGATGGAGCAGAAAGATATAAAAAAAAATCTAGAAAATTTCTTACAATATCTGCTTTGTAATAAAAAAATTCTCTTATTAAATTAATCATTAAATTTTCATCCTTTTTTATCGAATTAATTATTAGGCCGTTTTTGCCGAATATTTTATTTATATATTTTTTTGTGTATTTTTCGTCTGATTTTCCAATCCAGACCTTTGGTGTGAGACCTTCGGACTATGTTATTCTATGCAGATTGGCCGTGGTGTGGCCCGTGTCCATCCATGACCTTACCGGCACAGGTGACCTTTACGCAACTTCTCTGCCTCTTCGGCGAGTACAAAAACTGACTGCCATATTTTTCGGTGAAACATACCAGATGCCAATAAAACTATTCAACCGCAAGACGCGAATACACAGTTTCCACCATCACACGACACACAACCGTCTAAAAACGTCGGGTCTGTATGGAAAAAGGTCCCCCGGGCGCTTTCTCCGGCCATATGTGTCGTTATGGGCCACCGAAGCGCATCTCCCTGCAGGTGGAAGCTGTAATATACAGGGCCCGAATAACAATCTGTCCTAGAAGGAGAAAACCGGCATTTTTCCACGGCTCGATTTATTGTGGATACATGCGACAAGTATGTTTGTTGCATTGGCTAACTGCAGCCCCCGATGTATATGGCCCGCGGGCTATTTGTACAAAACGCGGCACACGCTCGCCAAGCCGAGCATAGTCTGAGCTATATACTCTCCCACTCTCTCCAGTTGACGCCCGGGGACATATTCACCGGAACGGATCAAGTGACGAACGTATGGGTAGGCTGGTTGGGATGGTGCATGGAATTGGACATGTTTCCGCTGATTACTACCGATCTGGAGATTTGTCTGTCATATGACGTGAAATTAGCATCAGCGTTTGCCTGTACTGTGAATGACTAATACAGTTCGGCGTACAGGGATTTTGGGAAGGACGGTATATTTTGCGGATTTTACAGAGCTACTGTAGGTGCGTTCTTCTAAGTACTACGGAGTGCGATGAATCAGCACACTTTTCTTTGATCATTGAATGGACCATTTCAATAGTTTAGTCCCAAATAAAATAAAAAAAATCTTTTGGACGCGTTGTCAGTGGAGTCTGCACATGGAATTACCCATAGTCTCAGAGGAACAAACGACCGTCAGAGTACGGAAAATCCGAACGTATACGACAAGTTCTCTGTTCGTACCGCTAATTTGCACACTCAAAACAGGGAATTTTTTTAAAATTTCCATACAAGAACTTTCAGCGCGTTTTTCGTTTGTTGCTTGTTTGCACAGTGGCCCCAAAACTTTCGCCTGTCTGGCTTTTGAAAAGGAATATTTTGGAACGAAACAAGAATCTTTGAAAGCCTTCTGCTGCCCTGTGATGGAAAAACGCCTGGAGGCACTCACTGCCAATTCCAGATAGATCCCAGCAGCAGCCGCCAGTTCCGGCTTGTGACACTGCACACAGCTCGTTCTATTTTCCATATAGGCAGCTTGTAGCGTGGCCTGGGGGCACTTCCACCTCCCTCGGCTGATTAGTTCTCGGT
>JAQGAU010003019.1:0-14060 GCA_034698045.1 Paramacrobiotus richtersi
GTCATCGCCAGTGCTGCAGCAGTTAAAATGAGAACAGACTGGCCTACCGCTGCCATGCACTTGGACAAAGCAACGCACACATCCACAACAGGTGCCGTGAGATCTTTAACCGTGTCCAAAACATTAGAGTTTTTCTTATGGCTGAACGTGTGGGAATTATTAACCATGCTGTCTATAGCCGGATATGCGGAGTACACGCAAATGACAAGTAGGACTGCTTGTAGGGCACACAGTGCTGTTTTATTTGCTTTGCTAACATATTGCTCACAGGTCACACTACACGCTTGCAACCACCCGGAAAAATTCCAGAAACCGATAATCAATCCAATGTGCGAAAGTACCGGCCATAACTTTTTTGTAATAACTGCGAAATTTTTGATCAGTTCTGTGGGAGATCTTGACGGTGTCACACCTTGGGGGCTTGCGAGGAACTGGAGACAGTCCAACACCGTAACAGTAAAAATTATCATGGACCATGCAGTTAGGAGCCAGTCCAATATCAGTGAGCCTTTACGGGTGGTTTTAATCGGTTTCCATTGCTCGACACGTCCTAGAAGACGTGTGATGAAGAGATATGGTCGGCACATATTCTCTAGAAATTCACCGGGGCCGCACAAGTAGACACATCTGCTGTTCTTCTCCATTAATGCAGCTCAAAAATCTGTGTATATATTGCAATGATATGTACATACAGTATGAAGCAAGATTTTCAAATGAATTGTAGTTATTATACCATGTTTTCCATAATGCATGCAGACGACGTCCGGTTTATATCCTGTTCGTATGCGTTGTGGTAGGTCAAATGGATCAATCTATTTAATGAGAGAAGTGCCTTTGTCGTCTGCGCATCAGATGGTATGCCCAAGGGTTCTGCAGTTTTGCTAAATATGCTAGTGCCTACACAATTGGGCGGAATGGGAATACGGAAGTATATATGCTAGTCTGGGCAATCAGGCAGTTTTCGACGTTTGTTTAGGCATTTCTCGCACTCGATGGACATAAGAGCTGCAGCTGACGCTGTTTCCGGGGAAAATCAGCCCGATCTGGTAACAAAGATGGCCCGTCTTAGATGGGTCCGCGTCGGGTCTATCTAAAACGTGGCGACCACGTCCGTGGTCGTCACGTTCTAACTAGATACAACCGTCCGCGTCTGCCGGTTTGAGCAGCCCGCAGCTGGCCGCAGCGCAAACCTTTCTGGTAATTGCAACGTCCGCCAAGGCCAGTTTCCTTATACCATATTTCATTCTGCCGACATAATTTACAGATTACTTGCTCAGTGTGAAGATGTGATTAGAAAACCATTCGTAATGTCATATCGATTATTTAATCGATAATTGAATCGATAATGTATATCGATTATTTTTTCAAGAAATTCGTCGGAGTTCAACAATTGATCCGTCATTATGACTCACCAGCCAAGTCAATAAAAATACGTAGCAATAATTAGAATAATGTATGCGGTATTTTATGCAGGCGACGTACTGTTCGTGTCCCCGTTGGTGTCCTTTGTAACAATTCAACTGGAGCAAAGCAGTTGATAAGCTATGCGTTGTGACGTCTATGCTGGCTGCAGACTGAAGAGGGTATGCCCCCCGGTTCTACAGTTGCGCTAAATGATTCATCTGTGACATTAAATAATAGTTTGCTTGTTTGTTTTGGGCAAATCTCGCGTTACCTATTGAATAACAACGTTAGCGAGAGTGACGCGAGATTCGAGGCTACCCGTCGCAAGACTAACAGCCGACGCTCTGGCATCGTGTCGCTGGGATATCACACCGCTGATACAATTCGCATTTTTTTGGAATATTAATCGCGCATAATGATGTTGCCCTTTTTCTATAGTAATGTTCACCCTGGTTCACTTTTTAGCAGTGTTGCGAATGATTCAACTAACACGCGCTTGTAAGCAATAAACTGGCAAGTACTGTAGTGAAACTAGGAGCATACGTAATTGTTTCCCATTTTGCAACACAGGGGAACAGTGCCTCCGTGCTCAGAATTAACGATTCTGCTTTTCAGTCGACACCTTGTTCATGAATATTGTACATAGCTAACAACAACCTTCTACGAGGCCAAATATCAACAAAATGCATAGTAGTTTTATCCCGCAAACTCGATCCCACCAGCGCGTCTCAGTCCTTTTGCTGCTGTAGAACTGATTTTTGCGGCTTCGGCCCAGACACTGCACCAAGGTTTCGCAGTTTCTGTAGTACGAGGACCGCGTTGTGCTGTGCGCCGCCTGAGTCACCGCGTGGTGCAACGCGCCACCCTGCCCTGTGACTCAGAGCCTATGCTGTCTGTACCTGCGTATGCAGCGTAACCGGGTGGTGCGTTGCACCACGCGGTGACTCAGGCGGCGCACAGCACAACGCGGTCCTCGTATTACTCGAAGATTACACCCTCTGTGTTGACCCAAGCGCAAATGGCAGAACGGACAGTGATAAGCCCAGGTCAGCTCCGGATCCCCAGTGTTCCATTTTTCATTTCGGCTAACACCACTGTTGTTGCTTTGTCGTCCCATGATAGTAAGATGTAGGTCACGAATACTCCGATGAGCTGCAAAACACACACATGGGCGGCACTGGTATACGGATATATGTCCATAATATTGTTTGCGATAACCAAACAGGAAAATCATGAGAATAGACGACGCTTCGTTTTACCCCGATGACGAACTCGCTGTTGACATTGAGAAGCCCACCAAGACTGAATCCAATGTTTCCTCTGTCCATAAACTGCACACGTATCGCCGCGTTCTTTTTATATTCACTGAATGGCATATCGCGAACCCGTTCGCAAATTGCATCAGCCATCGCACTAGCCTATATCACAACGTAACGAGACAAATAACCTGAATACAAATCGAATCATTCGATAGTCTTGTTAAAAAAACTACAGTTATGACAACTGCGAACGTTGTTCTGTGATCAACATTCAGGTAACTGGGAAGACAATAAAGGTTTAAAGAACGGGTGGCTCTAAAAGTGTACAGTATCCACATACCTTTATATTGAGTATTACAAGCAATGCCGTTCTGAGCACCATGTACATCAAAACCTGAGCAGTGAACATAACTGATGCCGTCGAGTGCTCGCTGCATGCAGATCCTCGCGCAGTAAAGCCATCACATACAATGCCCATGAAAAGTCGGCCGCATATTGGATCAGCAGAAAGAAATCCATTCTTCTGCGGATGCTGATTACGAAACTGCGGAGCACGACGTGCGCTTTTAATGGTTTGTCGACGTCATCCAGAGCGGCCATGGTGTACGCAGTGCAAATGTTTCGAAAGGTCACCGCAAGAACCGCAGAAATCAGAATAAGAACTGACTGGCCTACCGCTGCCAGACACCTGTGCAAAGCAAGACAGACCTCCACAACCGGTGCTGTGAGACGTTTCGCCGTGTCAGAAGCAGTGGAACTGCTTTGCAGACTGAATGTGCGGAAAATATTAACTAGGATCTCTATGTCCGCATATGCGGGGTACGCACAAATGCTAAGAAGAAATACTTGTAGGGCAAACAGCGCTCTTTTATTTGCCGTGCTAAGATATTGCTCACACATCACGCTACACGCTTGCAACCACCCGGCAAAGTTCCAAAACCCGACAACCAATCCAACGTACACAAGTGCTGGCCACAACTTCTTTGTGAGAATTGCGAAAGTTTTGATCAGTTCTGTGGGAGATCTTGGCGATGACATAGCTTGCTTACTTAACAGGAAGCGAAGGCAGTCCAGCATTACAACAGTAGAAATTAACGTGGACCATGCTGTGAGCAGGTTGTTTAATATCAGTGCGAGTCTGCGAGTACTTTTTGTCGGTTTCCTGTACCCGATACGTCCTAAAAGACGAGTGACGAAGCAATATGGTCTGCACATCTTCTCTACAAATCCACCGAAGCTGGACATGTAGACACATGTTTGTTTATCCGTCATTGCGAGTCAAAAATCAAAGCGATTGATGGATGTATGAAGTAATATTTTAAAATGGCTTAAGCGATATTTTCTGTCGACGACGAACTGTTTATAGTACTGTTCGTATCCCTTATGACAGACTACGTTTATCAAGCAGACTACTAAAATAAGCATTGTCATCGTCGACGCTTCTGAAGGTATGCCCAAGGGTTCTGCAATTTTGCTGAATGTGCGAGCCAGAGCAGTTTCTAACGTTGTTTAGCCATTCCACGCACACAACTGCGAACAACGTGTGGCTAACACCAGACACTATTACCGGCGAAAGTAGCCCGGTTTTTGGTAATAAAAAGGGTCCTTTCACTTGCATTATTACTGGTACTGTATCTGTATTAATTTTCTTAATTTTATTGACTTTGCAAAAAAGCAGTATGTTTTGGTTCAAATAATAAGGCTTTTTTAGTCGACTGGTTACTAATGATTTACAAAACTGCATCGCTAAGCCGGCTTTCCATGGGGCCAGATATCAATAAAATGTATAGTAGAATTTCCCGCAAACTCGATCCCACCAATACTTTTCATTCCTTTTGCTGATATCGGGTTGGTTTTGGCTGCTTCCGCCCAGACATGCACTTCTCCCAGATCTCGCAGTTTCCGTAGTATTCCTCGAAGAATAATCTTGTACAAGCCTCGACGGCGATAATCCGGGTGGACAAAAGCTGCGCCCACTGTTCCACCACATTTGTAAAGAATGTAGGCGATGGGTGTGCCGGAGTGCTCCGGATACAAGGCGAAACTGGGAAAGTTGTTGCTCAACATGTAGTGGAAGTATTTAGCAGTAATCGTTGGCATTCCGTAAGTCCGGTCGACGGCCATCTGAGACGCATGTTCTGGCTGCAGAATATCAGCACGAAGACCGTCGGGAATTGTGTAACTGAAACGAATAGATCACTGATCAGAAATAGCAAGGACAGAAAGTGAACAATTACTAATAAACTATTGGCAAAAAACGTCGAAATGAAACCAAAATCTGTTATTTCCCGACATATCAAATTGGTAATTCCTCTTGGATAATCACTAAAGAGATTTGGTTCATGCATGACGCAGCTATACTTAAGAAGAGAAAGTTTGGAAAGACGTCACAATTTAACACATTACTGGTAGCGTATTAACATAAGTAACGATTAATTTGTATTAAAAATAAAAGTTAAGACAGATTAATTTTTGATGCCTGAGATCCAGTCTGGGCAGATCGAAATAAAAACAATGTGGTCCGACTGGACGTCCTTCGGCGTCGATATCACAATCTTCAAACAACCCTCCGACGATTTTCGGGCCTTCATCCAATACCAGTAAATGCTCAGGCTCCGTGACTGTTCAAAACGTCAGAATTCGTAAGTTTTTGACAGTACGCAAATATTATATTCGGAAGGTTCTACTTACTGGCAAGTAGAATGTAACTTTGGGTCCAGTCTACCGTTTGTCCTTGAAAGAGCATTTTATGAATCACATTTTGGTCAGCATCGCTTTTTGAGTAAACAAAGATATGGTAGCCATTTAAGAAAGGAACCGAATCCTGTCAAAAGAATCGTAACTTGTCGAATCAACCCAGAATTTAACTGCATGCGCAGTTAATTCGTACTTGCCTTGTCGCTGTTTTTTGGTCGAACCACACAAACGGAAAAATCTGGCAACTGATCCACTATAAACTCCACTGTCGGCCAGTCGTATTTCTTTCTCCATGTGTTTCTTACCATATGGTAAACCTGAGAGAAAGCATAAATGAGGCAGGAACCAAACAAGGTAAACGAATTAAAGGACAACCAGCGATAATTTTCGAAAGACGATAACAAGTATCAGTACTGAATTGACTTACAGTAGTTCATGTGTATACATTTGCAGATTCTCACTACAAAAACCCGATCACCGGGAACACTTGTAGACCGGTTTTTACACCTATTGGCAGACGAAACTTACCAGCAGTGATCTAGGAATATCCGACTCCAAAGCTGGAATAATCTGTGCCAACTCTAATACAGAGAGAGTTATCATCGTTTTGGTAAAACTACAGACAGTTCCTACGGTACTCACAATCAGTGTAAGAAGAGTGCTGGAAACTGAAACAGAATCCGATCAATATCATTTCACTACTGTCAAGAAAGTGCTGCTGGTTTGCGAAGCTGTACATGTGCCGATATAGACAAGCACACGCCACGCGTTAATTGTATAACTAAAACTCGCTTAACAACTTGCCAGTCAGGTTTTTGGTTCAATCAGCCAGCCAGTATCGGCATGATTTTACGAGTAAAGCGCCGGTACACACCACTGCAGTGATTTGATCACTACAGCGCACATTTCCAAGCCAGTGCGAGGCAGGTACTGTAGCCTGTTAGCCTGTTTACAGTTTGCCGACTTTCTTGTTGTAAATGGGGCTTGGCGTTGTCATTATTATGGCGCCAGTATATGAGTAATCAAAATAGAGATACGACTACTGCGGCAATTTTCGGTGTAAAAACAGTCCGCGAATAATGAAATAATGAGTTACAGACACACAGTAATTTCTTAAGTAACCAGGATGCTTATTTTTCACCGTCTCCCGAGAGGGGTTTTTATAACGGGCGGCGCGTTGATTTTGGAAGGAGCGTTACGGGAGTGGCTTCTGTGTAATTGAGAACATGCGATACCTAAGTTTTTCAAAAAGTCATGAGTCCATTTAAAACGCTTTAATGCGCTCTAAGGTCACAGTTTCCACTTCGGAAAACACCACTGTATTTCTAAAACGTGCAAGACTTGTGATTGTCAATTGGCGGCAGTGCATTCGATATTTGCATTCCAACGCATGTGCGGTAGTTTTGTCATTTAAATGGAGCGATTAGATTATTAATATACAATAGCTACGCCGATCGACCGGTATGGTATCGCTACCGATACTGAGCACGCGGATTTTTTGATAAACCATACTGCATATACCGGAATCTGTACAGAAGCATTGTACCGCAAACCTGATCAATGAAATCTTTTGCAGCGTATGTATTTCTGTGTTCCATTTTCTTGCTGTCGTTAGGTACAGTAATAGTGCGATGTTTTAGCTACGCTGTTCCGTTGAAGCAATAATTATGAATCAATCTATTGAACCCAAAAAGTTCATCGTGATCGAAAATATGATCACATTAGATCAGTGGTCTAACTATGCAATGAGACCCGCAATGGGCCAGATCGTTCAAATCGCCGAAGCTATCCAGTCAGCAGAGGAGTTTGCTGACTTCTACTTAGAGTGAGTCTCTTGTGCATAGCGATTCCAAAACTAGTAAGGTACAAAAGATAAACTTATCCGATACTTAATGGACCAGAGTGCGTTCTGTCCGACTTGTTCGTATTCGAAACTTATTACGGTTGATTCCAGATCCGCCCACCGTTCGGGATTGGGAAGTACGTTTTCAAGCGGTTATACCGATTATATGCATTACTCTCCAGTAGCGCGCATGCGCCTATATCTAAACTGCCTGCGAGAGCTTTCCGATGTCGAAGCGGATATGCTACTTCCCGTGCAAGATAAATTCAAGCGACTACAGTTGCTCAATGAGCGCAATCACCTGGAAACATTTATGCAAACCGAGCGCGGTACTAAAGTCACCGTAGTATATAAAAACTGAACGTATCTCGGAGTGATTTACTACCAAGTAAAGTTCCTGAAATGGGTGATGGAACATGGTTTGGTGTGGCCTTACCTTATCATGGCGGCCATGGAACCTGTGATGGCAGATGGCCCAACGACGGGGCAGATCGCACCCGTTATTTTAAGTGTGCTCCGAACTCAGGAGATTTCGTTTGCCGACTTGTCACTACCTGTGCAAGCTGAGTCACAACCATCCCAAAGTAGTTTTAACCGAGGAAGATATCCGAGAACCACTTCCCATCGAGCCGGGCCTCCAGGGGATCGGAGTCATCGACCGCTGGCTACGAAAGACTTTGGCACCGTTGCTCTCATCGAAGATGTGATGTTCGAAGTCGGTGATCGAGTCTCGTGGTTACGTGGCGAACGTGAACAGGAGATCGTAACAGTAAAATGGACTGGACGGTTATTCAAGGATGATGGAATCATGGAAAGCCCATCTATGCGGCGATCGAATTTGTAAGAGCCGTTCGCCAACTGCTGGCTAGTTCAGCCCGGGGTTACAGTGAAACTTGCATATTACATACACCAACGGTTAAGACGATAGCGTAGTGTATCACGGTAATACTGTATTTTAAAATTTACAGGGAAAACCGACCGGTTGCCAAACTCAAAAGTTGAATGATAACAACCATCCAGTTTTTATTCCAATTCAAAGTTTGGTTCCATTTCGAACACGACCCGAGAACTCATGAGAAGACGTTGACAAACCTCTGCGACGCTTGCGGTGAACATGGTTTAGACAACATTCGAAACAACACTGGGAAAGTTGGCATATTCGGCAAGGGCAGAGGTATCCAAGGGTATAAAACTTCGAGTGGCGTGGATGCCATGCTTTTCAGCATGTTCGCTTATACCAAGGTGTTCGAAGGCGTGCTGCAAGAAAATGTCACCAAACTGGAACAACAATCAGCAGAAGTAAACAGCTACGGAGCCTGCGGTTACTCGACACGGTGGCGTGAGCTGCTATCAACGCTTCGTAACAGTATAAACTGTATAATACAGCCACTCCGTGATACTCTCTATGTTCCATGTGGGAATGTTGTAAATCTGTGCGAAAAGATGGGTGAAACACTTGACTTTCAAGCCAACCAAATCTATGTGAAAGAATATGCGATGTACGATATCAAGATGCTTAAACTCGACGAAATTCTGAAGGCATTCCTTGGTGATTTCATGCAAATGGACACCTTACCGAAATTTCCAACGAAAACATTTAACTGGCATACGCTCCTCGTCGAGAAAAATCCGACGAATGCCATCCCCACGCTGCAGCAGTTGTTTGATCAATCGATTGTGACATCCAGTGCTCGTTTTGAAGAGGTTTGAACCGCAAAATCCTTCGTACAAAAGTATATAGGGTTTAGATTGTCCGTGGATGGCCACTTCGTACTGTGATGATGCATAACAGGCGTTATTGAACCAGAACCGTTAGGGCAAGCGTGAGCATCACACCGTTAACAAAAACAGCCTACGCTAAGAAAACAAGACACGAACACGTAGCAAATTAAAGGTTCTTATGCTATTCAGGATATTGTATGTTACATAGAAAACTTTTCATTCTTTAGCGCCAATTTATGTAGATCAGTCAATATGGTTAATAATTATTTGGTGGCAATGGTTGCTGGTTATAACCGGCATCTGCTGCTATGTAGGCACCCAGATGCTTGGTAGTGCAACTTCCGTCGTCCGAGCAACATTCCATGCACCGTTATGTATTTCCCAATGCAGCTTTGGATATCACCGACGCAATTACCGGGCAACCTCGACAGTGTTCGTGTTGCCTAGAAGAACAAGCTGAAATCGAATGTAAGGAATGCTACAACTGGACGAAACTTTCCGATACGACCAAATCCACCATCAGTACTATGGCTTTTTTGCCATAAATGCTCGGAAACACGACATCAGCGCAAGCCCCGGCATCAGCCATACGAAATAAAGACAACTTTACCAGCACCTTCCAAAAACCAGATTACCGTGGAGCTGTGTGCTGTGATGTGCAACGTGAACAACCGTTATGTGTCGTTTGCAAAGAACGGCGGAACATGGTATTTTATGGACTCAATGGCCCACATCGGTGAGATCGGATTGTACATTCCTGAATTGCGACCATGCCCAGAGCTTGCGGAATATCTGGACGCGCAAACCGGACATCAGATAATAATAACAATAATAATAATAATAATAATCTTTATTACGCAAGCAGGTAGCCCGTTATCGGCTATGGTTGACATTCATAACATGGGAGTTTAAACCTGGTGCGGTAGATGCTAAGGAACACACTCGAACAGCAAAAAAAGCTGCCCGAACCCATAGCATGCTTTTTTCAAAACGGGTATTTCTATATGTACCAGCTTGTTACAAATAACTGACCTGCGTTGTTACGGTTGTCGATGTTCGCTTTGCGCCAGCTGTTTTGACATTTTTGGTGTTGGCTTTCCTTTGTCTTATGTTTACTTTGAAACTACGTTGTCCTATAGCCCAATATGCAGCTATTGTCGCAAGCCATTGTAAGTTAATTAGGTAACCTTCCACAGTCCCACCTGCCACGGCCCTAACACCATCCAGCACCTACTAGTGTTTTACTTCCAGAAAATGCCGGCCTTTTCTACTCCAAATAATTTTTTCGTTATGAAATTTCGTTTCGTTTTCAGTGATTAAATTACGGTTCGTTGTTTCTGCTTGTCGGTATTGCACTATTGTAATTACTAAGTACTTTTTGCGAAATTTATCTGATAACAAGAGCAGCTGATTTATGCCCACGGGCTAACATTCTCATGAGTAATCTACGATTGACCGCTTTTTTCCTCTCTGATTTTTATCAGTCAACCTTCCGCGATTTTAGGCTTCTATTGATTGTATATGTGGGTCCCTGCATGAGAGATTTATGGAGCTAGATAATTCACAAACGTTGAGCTTCGCATCTGAATCAACATAATTATAACGAAAAGATTTATTCTATAACAAAAGTGCAATATCCCTAGTCCAGACAAAGGACATATTCTAGGTCCACGTCGAATTATTCGGCCATCGCCATAAAACAACTTTCGAAAGCTTGACGCAATGAAACGAACAAAGTTAACACGTAGATGGGTCAAGCAACGTGCACTGTCTTGACCGAAGCGCTGAAGGAAGGTAGCACGGTCGATACGCACAACCCGCAGCACTCGTCGCAGGCGATCGCTTCACTCCAGTCGGTTCTCACCCGAAAGATTCTAACTTCACGACGTACTGAATATCATTTAATTGGCCGCAGCCACGACACGCGCGAAAGCGACGCGAAATGGAAAACTACAAAGGTGTAATGTTATACAGATGACAACAGGATCACAATGTGCTGCGCTCAGCGCAAATGGAAATGTTAACAAGTCAAAGTCAGCCGCGGATCCCCAGTGATCCGTTTCCGACCTCGGCTAGCACCACTGTTGTGGTCTTATCGTCCCATGATAATAAAATGTAGGTCAGGAACAAACCGATGAGCTACAAAACACACATTGCACGGGTGTATATCTCAACAGTGTCTGCGGTGACAACCATGAGATTAGAAAAACGCGTCACTTACGCCGATGACGAACTCGCTGTTCACATTGAGAAGCCCACCAAGACTGAATCCAATGTGCTCTCTATCCATAATCTGCCACACGTATCGCCGCGTTTTTCTTGTACTCACTGACTGGCATATCGCGAACCCGTTCACAAATCGCATCGGCCATCGCACTAGCCTAAAGCACAACAAAACGAAACAAGTTGTTTGAATAGAAATCGAGTGATCACATAACCTTGTTGCAAAAACTGTATTGATGACTATTGTGAATACAATTTGGTATTAATCTGTAAAGAACGGGTGGCTAGAAAAGCGTATGTACAGAATGTGCATACACGTATGCACTAGGGCTCTGCAGTTTCGCTGAGTTTGCCAGCCCGATTATGCAACAGCAGTTTCTGACGTTTGTTTGGCGTTGCCTCGGAAACAATCGCAAACAAGTTGCATCTGACACAGTGCCGGCAAAAAGGACTCGGCTTCGTAATAAAAAAAAGACCCTTTCGTGTACACTTGTTACCACTCCTCCGGTATCTTCCTTCAAGGCACTTTCATCTAACCATCAGCTACTACATATGTACGAGTACGTATGAACATATACTATAATTAGCGGTACTCGATTGCCTCAACCGTCTGCCACCGCTCCGGGGTGGGCTCACATGACTAACAGTGGAAATTGTTTGGCAGTATTTCTGTGCGAACCCATAGACTCCTGTGTTAATGTGTGAGTTCCAAGCTTCCTTCATTCTTTACAGAACTTCTCAGACAGTATGTCATAAGTTAGAGAAAAAAATAAGAACTTTCTTGGTATAAAACAGGTCGCGCTTAGTTGCGACTGAAGCGCTGAGCACGCAGTTCCATTTAGCATAGGTGTCTGTGGGAGCGTTGCAGCAACGGCTCCATAGAAACGTATGCTATTTGGAAATGTCGTCAGTCCGCTTCAGTCGCACTTACACTCCACTTGTTTGATACCAAAAAACTTCTCATTTTTTCTCTAACTCATGAGATATTGTCTGGTAAGTTCTGTAAAGAAAGAAGGAAACTGGGAACTCGCACATTAACACAGGAGTCTATGGGCCCGCACAGAAATGCTGCCAAACTTTTCCACTGAAAATCGACTTTCGGTCGTATGGCAACCGCCCTATGTGGTCGTACAGAGTTGAGGCAATCGAGTACCGCTAATTGTCAGCTACGTACATAGCTACGTGTATGTAAACGTCTTGTATCTTGTATCTCGTCGATTCAGTTTACCACGTACACTTTCGCCCACAAACATACGAAAACACATCTGTGCTTCGACACTGACAAGCAAGCGTCAGACGGGGCACATTCGCAAAAATGGGACCTGCCCTTAGAAAATACCCGGTGATCAGTACATTTTAGACAACATACTGGACATGATCTCACATTTTTCCGAATAAGCCCTGTCGGGACTCTTGATTGTGAGCCTCGCTCATACTTAACGAACAGCGTAAATCATTGGCCTTCCCCTTAATCATTTTTACAACCCAGTTTTAGGGAAGAAAGGTGCGAGTTTCTGCTTTACGACAATTGCGAAATACATTCAGTTAACACAGCTTAATTCGAAGTAACAGTGATACCTGGGCTTTGCACCGACCAATTAAACACGCCTGTATGAACCGCAAGTTGCATTTGTCAAAACTGCTTTGAATGTCAGAATCATTTGATTGTTCGAATTTTCGAATCTACTTCTCCAGATGTATATAGGATTTGTACGACAGCCGAATAATGCGCCTACAAATGTTTCACGCATACTCGACCCTTGGCCACCAAACACATGCACATCGTGCTTTCCTGTTACGGATCGACGTCACTCATTAGTATCTACAGAAAAAGCGCATTTAATTGCTCATACACCGTATACAGAACGAACACTGCAACCGAGGCCTGATTCTCGTAACTTGCCGGTTTTTCCGGCTTCGATATAAAGAATAGATGTGGCGATCCGTTTGATAATACCGAACCCGTGCTTTTACTTTCTTAATTTTACTCATTTTGACAGAAACAATACGTTTTAGTTCAACTAATTAGGCTTCTTGAGCAGACTCGTTGTCAAAGAATTGCAGCATTATAACTAAGCCGACTTTCCACGCAGCCAAATATTAATAAAATGTATAGTTGAATTTCCCCCGAACTCGATCCCACCAACACTTCTTATTCCTTTCGCTGATATGGGATTGCTTTTGGCGGCTTCCGCCCAGACGTGCACTTCTCCCAGATCTCGAAGTTTCCGTAGTATTCCTCGAAGAATAATCTTGTACAAGCCTCGACGGCGATAATCCGGGTGGACGAAAGCTCCGCCCACTGTTCCGTCACATTTGTAAACGATATACGCGATGGGTATGTCGGAGTGCTCCGGATACAAGGCGAAACTGGGAAAGTTGTTGCTCAACATGTAGTGAAAGTATTTGGCTGTAATCATTGGCATTCCGTAAGTTCGATCGACGGACATTTGGGATGCATGTTCCGGTAGCAGAATACCATCACGAAAACCTTCGGGAACTGTGTAACTGAAACGAATAAATGCCTATACTGCTGGGTGGAAAAAGCAAGAATACAAACTCAATTCTTGGATTGAATGAATTCTTGGCAAAACACATACAAATAAAGGCAAATTCTGATTTACTGGTATACCAAATCATAACGCCGTCTGTATTAAGTTATTAATAACTCGTTTGAGCAAGAAAGATTTGGTTTATGCATAACGCAGCCGCTTTAATCGATAACAGACAGTAAGCGACGTGAGACCAGGCTCGTATAGCCTGGTCAGGAGTATTAGGCAGTTTCAGTAATTTAAGAAACTAGCTTTGGCCATATATTTCAAATTTTTTGGACTTTAGCAAGAGATGTACCTTTATTATAGTGTCTGCTATCGTCGTTTTCTGGTAGGAGCGTGACCCACGTGTCACTGCGT
>JAQGAU010003020.1:0-14059 GCA_034698045.1 Paramacrobiotus richtersi
CGTTTTCACCGGGACTTCTGGTTCCGCTGTCCGATCCATCTGCCGGTTGTCGTTGCATCGATCAGTTCGTAGATCCCGGTAGTGATGATCGACTGCCCACTTTCCAGATAGCAGCATGACCAGCTGCTTCTGCATTCGGTCCATACAGCGTTCCCATCATAGAAATGGTCTTCTCTGTGGCGGCTGCACCGGCGTCCACACGCACGTCGCTCGACCGCTCGCACAGGCTTGTATTTCGGCATGGTGTCGTAATTTGCCAGTGTATTTTGAAAACCATTGTAAAGAAATTCCATATTATGATAAGAAGGCGAGGTGTTTTGAAATATTTTTAGTGAACAAAGTCTCGGCTTAACATTATGAATCATGCATTTTTTTGTATCAATGTAAAGAAACACTAATGTGAACAACGGTGGCATGCGACCGTGACTGTACGCATAACTTCGAATTGTCCCGAATTCAGTGTTTTCTGCGACTGGAGCCTTTGCTTGCTGCTGCGTGATGGAAATTCGGCAAAATCTAAGAAAAGCTGTAGTTACATTTTTTATTGCGTTTCCAGATTTCTTTCGAAGATTTCCGTATGGAGTTGAGTAAAGCCTACGGAACTTCTCCCCAGTCCCCATCTGACACGTTTCCCATTTCCATGAGTAACGGTCAGTTATCCGATCAGCCAGCCGAGGAGATGGGTGAAACATCAGCGGAAACAGATACCAGTGTCACTGACAGTACATCCATGACGGAAATCAGTCTGCGGTCGGAGGAGGTGACACCGATTCCCAAAGATAAGCGCCCACATGCCCTGCCGAAACTGGGAAAACAAGGCGGACAGCAGGTGTTCCACTCGGGACCCACACCGCCCGCGTTTAGAATCCCGGATTTCCGGTGGTCGGCTATTCATCAGCGGCTGTTGTCGGATTTGCTGTTTGCGATTGAGACGGATATTCAAGCGTGGCGAAGGTGAGTTAGCAATAGGTCAAATGGGGTTGTCGTGGTGTATTGGCAGGTTTGGCTGGTCCATATTAATTCCGGAAGAACGTTCTGTAAATGGCATCGGTAGTGAAACTGTGTACTCGTATTTGAGAAACTTTATAAATGGATGAAAACCAGTTTTTTTCCCATAATTTACTCAAAAAAACCTTGTAATTGACTAATTTACCAAGTTTTTGACGTGTAAAGCTTTAACAGGTGAATGGTCAGATTTTTACTTTGCAAGACATATTTTTCTTTACGCAGGATTGTACGTTAAAATGAGAGTATTTTTACTCCAGCGAAATTACGGAATTTGACGCGATGAGCGAATCCTTTACCCATCGAAATCTTGGTATTTTTATGCAGTCACAACACCAAAACCGTCTTGGAGACCGTCAAAGCCCCGGAAAACGAAGTGTTCATCACCAACACCCTGCATATGGTGTCCCAGAGCATGGACAACTTGATCATCGCTTGTGGCGGACTTTTACCGTTACTAGCGTGCGCCACATCCCCACAGAACGAAATTGACATGGTGGAGCCCAGTCAGGGAGTGTCCATCGACATTGTCATCAGTTTCCTGCAGCGAATGGTCAATCTGGTGGATGTGCTGTGTTTTGCCTCGCCTATCAATCTGGCTAACCTTGAGAAGGAGAAGGGCATGCATGCGGAAGGGAGGAATTCTGCGACAGTGTTTGAGGCTCGGTAAATTGATAATATAATTCGTAAAAAATTTAAATTATATAGTTTTTACCAGTAAAAAAATATTCGGAATTGTGCGGACTAGAAATGTGTTTTAAAACAACTTATTTGTATACTATGAAATATTTATTGTTTTTGTTCGATTATTGCTAGATTAGATTGTTTTTTGATTGGAATGTTGTTTACTTTTGGTGATATGCTTTTCGTAATGCTTGTCCTTATCTGTATTATTGTGTAAATAGTGTGTACGAATGCGGTGAGAAATTGTTTGGAATGCCGGGAAAAGGCAAAACCCAAGACACCACGTGGTGACTTCCCGGGGATGATTCCGTGGATATCCGCAAAGTGGAGCATATGCAGAGTTTGATTGGTGGAGTGCAGCCTACGCCGAAGGTGAATTTATCTGGATTTTATTGGCAGAAAAATAATACTGTAAAAATGATGCGGTTGTTTAAAGCAAGCTGTACTTCTATACTGAAATTTTGTGCTTTTTATTTAATTACAGAATATCGTGGAGAATTTGGTCGGACAGCATCCCGTGACCGATACGGAGAAGCTGCTGCAAGACATGGATATTAATCGCCTGCAGGCTGTTGTGTATCGTGATATTGTAAGTGCTGAATGTCGTAGTAGAATGGCTACCTAAAACAATCCTTCGACTGGGATGAGAATTACTTACATGGCGATTTTAATGCTGCATAAAATGCTTGCCTCGATTTA
Organism: Paramacrobiotus richtersi; assembly: GCA_034698045.1. NCBI lineage: Eukaryota > Metazoa > Tardigrada > Eutardigrada > Parachela > Macrobiotidae > Paramacrobiotus > Paramacrobiotus richtersi. The sequence goes on from JAQGAU010003020.1 coordinate 2,389, forward strand.
CGTTTTTAGTTTTTATTTCTTGTGTATTTTTCCGGAGGTGAATAAATAATCAGGAGCGGTGTTTATCTGGTTTTGTAGGAAGATACCAAGCAAGCTCAGTTTCTGGCGCTGGCTGTGTTATACTTCGTCTCAGTGTTGATGGTATCGCGGTACCGTGACATTCTGGAACCGGAAGGTAAGATATTGCTTTTTTATTATTACAGCAATTTGCGTAAAGATTATTATTTCGTATTCCGACAGGGTTGGTACTTTTTAACTTTTCGTCTTTAACGTTCTTTTGACATTGAGACATGCGATTAATACGTCACCGTCTGCTGAGAATACACAAACACGTTTTTCGCTCACCTTCGCGTTGTGGAGTAAATCTTTTAAAAATTTGTCTGTTTCTACGTTATCTGATGTATACTTTAATTACACGCGTTTCATATGTTTTTCATGGTAGATTTCTAGTTTACCTTGTAGATTTAACATAATTGTTCTATTTCGCTTGTTAGTTGTCGCCAGCCCGGAAGAACTAGCCAACGCCGCTGAGGCCTTAGAACGCGTCTCCCTCTCCCGTACCGCTTCGGTCAACGACCCCGACGCGTCCACCCGCTCCATCACCTCCTCCGTGACCGATGCCGCCGACGGTTCCGGGAACACCGACAGCGAAAGTCTCCAGACAGTGCGCTCGACAGGGTCTTTGCACGGTTCGCAGGAGGGTATTTCGGCCATTAATGTCGAAGGGGATAAGCCCAGTGCGGAAGAGATGGTACCAAAGTATACCCCCAGTCAGTTGCCGAGGAATGCGGGGACCTTCGCCGTGGCTCCCGTGTCGGTGGCGAATCTGACGGAGAAACTGGAGAAGGCGCTGGGGACCACGGCGGCGCTGTTGCGGGAGATTGTGCTGGATTTTACTCCTTTTTTGACCAAGACGCTGATCGGGTCGCATGATCAGGAGTTGCTGGCGGAAGGGAAAGGTACGACAATGAATTATGAACGTTTGATTTTGTAGTTGCTTATCGATTAATCCGCACAGTTTTGTTGGTTAGTAAAGTTGAAGCTTGTTCGAATACAGTTTGGACAAAAGTTTCTTTTTGATAATACACATTCTAATATGTATACCACAAGCAAGTGTTGTCCGATTTCCGCTTCATGATTTCAGTTGATGAAAATGTTTTCAGTTGATGAAAATGTTTCTGAACTTTTTATCCCTTTGTACTATTTTATCTGTGCCTTCCAACGCATACATGCGGTATTAATATTGTACAAATAAAACGGAACTGCGCGGACAGCATTTTATAGCTGGTAAATAATGTTCTGAAAGATTTTTAACAGTTGTTATTTTTAATTTGGGTTTTCGTCAGTTAATCATATAGAGATATTACGTAGCGTCAGCAGTCACATTGCGCACGTACTAATGTGATCTGTAATTTTTCTTTAATTTGTATAGGACTGTCTACATTCAAAGATAGCTCATCCGTCGTGGAACTGGTGATGTTGCTGTGCTCGCAAGAATGGCAGAATTCCTTACAAAAGCACGCTGGGTTGTCATTTATCGAGCTGGTCAATGAGGGCCGATTGTTATCCCATGGAATGAAAGACTATATCGTTCGCGTGGCTAACGAGGCGGAATTCATACTTAATCGGATGCGAGCGGATGATGTGCTCAAGCACGCTGAATTCGAGGTGAGAATTAGCTAGCATGTGAATATGTAACGAAACGTAGAGTAATGGCTTTAAAACTGTCCACTTCGCGTGCCATTTATTCAGCAACTGCTTGGTGATACAAGACTACATCAGACTCGGGAAAAACATTTGTTGTGCAACTTTTTACAAAGTTTTTTTTTATTTTCTCGTGGATGAGTGAACTAGCATGGGATATGTTGCATTTGGTCGCTTTCTACAACGGATATGCAGCAGTGTTTGCTTGTTTTATGTTGTTGACATGGAAGATGTTTCTTGTAGTCGCAATGCGCACAGACCTTGCACCAGCACCGAGAAAATGCCAAGTTATGCGATCGTCTGATAAGCTCGGCCAGACGGCGGGATCATGCGTTTGCCAGGAAGACGGTCGAGAAAATATTGAGTGTTATGACTGATCAACAAGGCACCTGGAAACTCGTTGGAACCAAGTAAGAAAATCTATTTGGTGACGGTGATTAGTCGATATCGAGCTTTTATTTACGCATTACACGTTCAAGCTTAAATGGGGTTTGTTTTAAAATTAGAACAATTTCGAATACTTGGTTTACTTATTTTCCAAACTTAAGAAGTGAAAGATTTAGCTGTGGTAGCGAAAAACAGGAAACTGTTAAAACATGGAACGGTGATTAGTAAAAAACAGACAACTGTGCGAAGGAAAGTTGCATTTTAAAAAGTGAAGCTGTGCAGTTTATTGGACAGATGTTCTCATTACGATAATGATTATTAATTATCTTTCAAAATTAAACCAGTAAGGAGAGAAAAGATAGTGTTAGCAGTTAAAGGGAGTAAGGCAATCGCTGGTTTAACAAAAAATGATATATTCAAGCATTTTTACCTGCTACCGTCTGTTTCCAGTAGAATGAAGCGCTTTTGGCGGCTGGACAACTGGGAGGATGACTGCCGTCGTCGCCGCCGACTCGTGCCTAATCCCTACGGCAGCACGCATTCCGAAGCGATTCTCCGGACGACTGCGGCCAATACTGCCGAAACGGCTCCAGAGGACGCGATGCAGCAGGCGGAAAAACTCTGGCCAGTTTGTGATTGCTGATTAGTTAAAATATTTTGTGTAATCTTAATCTGTATGAATATTCAAAGAATTTATTATACTCTACCGGTATATATATTATATTATTATATATTACTTTATGTGTTATTATAATAATTTAGTAGCAAGCGCCGTGGTACATACAAAAACAAAACTCAATAACATCAAATCGAATTGTATTATTATTATTATATTTTATTATTATATTATAGTATTATACTCCGATTTGTATAAGTAATATTAGTTACCTTGAATGGTCTATATATTTCTAAGTGCTGCAACATATTATAATCCAATAATTATCCAAGTTAAATGGTAAATTCATGTGCTCATTAGCTGAAAAACTACCGACCATAGAGTGAAACTGCACACTTTCTTTCAACACATGTTCATTATCCAATGCATTCTCACATCCAAAAAAACCCAATCAATTCAACAAAAAATGCATAAAAAATTCCCTTCACCAAAAAGAAACAATTTTCACATTTTATTCGGATTTCTATGCAACAGCCCCCTGATTAGCGAATGCTTGTACTACACCCGCTACCGGCATCCGGATCGGGTAAAGGTTCATCGGGGACCAACGGGACACCCGGGAGAGTGGGCGGGCCCGGCTCGCGAACGGCCTGTAGCAGCGTCCGTAGCTCTTTGGACGGCTTCTTCATGATGATCTCAGTGACGCCCTGGCTCACCACCACTTCGACTCCATGACTCCCGCAAATCTACACAATATTATCGGAATGATTTGGGGTATTTGTTGGAAGACGGTTGACTGTACAGTACGTACAACAATCTAAAAACAGTGTTCGTTTTTGTTTTCATGCGGTTACGAGTAGTTCGGACGTCGTTGTTTAGCAAAAAAAGTTCAACAAAATCTATACTATTGTTGAGACCATTTAAATATGAACGGCTTATTCACTAGCCAGAAAATTGCCATACCCCCGGGTCAATTTGCCTCTACACTACGGTTTTCACAATTTCTATGCTGCTCAATTCACAGCAGTCATGTTACGAACAATTTCCATTTCACGCAACATATTAACTACAGATACACTTATCCACAAAGCAAAATGTTGCAAATTGTAACAAAATAATTTCGAAAAAGACTAAAGAAATCTGTGCTGTTGTTGAAAACAATTGGATATTTGGCTCATTAATTTTACCAACCACATGCCACAGTCGAGTATATTTCACCCTCTACACTACGCTTTCCGCAGCTTCTGTAGGCCCTGTTCACAGCTGTCATGTCACGAAAAGTAGTTTGGACATCGTTATTTCGCAAAAAAAGGATTCAAACGAAATCTATGCTGTTGTTGTAAGTAACAATTTCAACATTCGGCTCTTTCACAAACCACAGATCTGCCTGTACACTACGGTTTCCACAACTTCTGTGTGCTGAGCTCACCAACAGTCACGTTACGAGAAAATTCCATTTCACTTCAAATAATACTGCACTAATTCCCACAAATCTCACAAAACCAAAGAAAACGTTGCTAATTTTAACAAAATAAGCTCTAAAAAGACAAACGAAATCTGTGCTGTTGTTGGCCACTATTCGAATATTCGGCTCATTCACTAACCAGAAAATCGACCAATCTGCCTCTACACTTCGATTTCCACATTCTTCAGTGCGCCCGCTTACAATTACAGCAGTCATGTTGAACAAATCACATTTCATGCAACATGCTACGATTATCCCTACACATTTCACAAAGCCTTCCTAAAACTGTTGCTAATTTAAAAAAAAATCATCAGAATAATGAAATAATTTCCCGTAAACCGGCGATCATTTTTCTTGTAAATATATTCCGCAGCGAATCCAACGAATACACAAATAGAACGTATATATATATATATACAAGCGCGGGTTGCGCTGGCGCGCAACCCATTTGTGTTTGAAATGTACGAGGTTTGGGAATCTGTCAAATTTCTGAAACTTCGGAATTTTGAAATTTTGGAAAGTTTCCTAAATCTCAAATGGTACGTAGTGACTGATATGTTCAACAATACGGTACCAATTTTTACCATGATTCTAATGCGCAATAACGTAACATGCTTAGAAAGCTGTTCTGGTATATCTGTACACGCATAATTTGGAAGGGTGACAGCACTGACAGGTCATTTCGGCGCGTAACGACTCGGCGCGTAACGTCTCGGCGTTGTATTCTGGGCGCTGCAAAGTTTCGGCGCGTTGACCTTTCGGCGGTGCAACGTTTCGTAACTGTAGCATTTCGGCGGCAGCAGAATTCTCGGCGCCACTTTACTTCACTTGTCTGGCGAACGGTTCCAGACTATTTAATGGAAATCAGCAAGCGGAAAAAAGATGTTTGCCACCCTATCTTCCTTTTCTCGGTATCTGTGCGTATGTTAGTTTACATAAAAAAGATCTAACTATACATAGTATAACAATGTAAAGCGCTTTTTCAGCACAGCAATTCCAGGGACAGGTATTACGTACAGCAGAACTACAGTGTACCTGTTGATAAACCAAGTGGCTTTGTTAATTTCCTTCTTGCAATCTTTGCATCACAAACTCAGCAGTAGACGCCCGACAAGAATATAGCGACCAGAGCAAACGCTCAGACAAAGGATGCCTGATTGACCTACTGACATAGTTTTGCGTACCTGCACTTTAACTCATGAGGCAGAAAGCAAAAGTTTGCGATATGTAAGATCATCAAGGTGTGTAGAAGATTTTGGCAAACGGCAAAATGTTGTTAATTATGTTATGTCGATTATTATAATGATTAACATTATTATGTTGTAGGAATAATTTTTCGATTGCTCATTTTACCAACATCTAGTATTTGGCTTCTGTTTACTAAAAAAAAGAACTGTAACCCATATATTCAGTTTCCATTTTGATTTTCATTTTAAGAACCCAAAAAATGAATTAATTGACCGATTCACTGACTAAAATCTTAGGTATACGGAACCGTGTGGTTGTTTACACGCACAACGCCGAAATGTCGCGCGCCGAAGTGTCAAAACACCTAAACGTCGCAGCGCCTAGCCGTTGCGGCGCCCAGTCGTCGTCGCCCCGAAGTGTCCAACGCCGAGAAGTCGCGCGCCGAGCTGGGTGGCGCCGAGATGTCGTAGTACCATTTGGAAGGCCAATCGACTTTGTTCGCTGGGTTGGTAATTTTATATTTATCAACTGTACTGGTATCAATAAATCCAAATGTTTCGTTCCACCCAGTAATGCCTGTACTGCTACATTATTTACTGTGCCATGAACCTACGAATGCCTGCGAATTGTTACGACACGAATAGTTTCATAAAGATAATACCGAAAAATTAAAAAAATGGAAATGCTAAACGTTTTCGCGGAAAATTAATACTGTCAGGCGGGTGACCTTTAGTTTCGATATCGTCTGCTGGGAATTTCTCGTACGCGTAGTCTGAATCGAAAAACAGATGCAGTGCAGCTTTTGGTGGGCAACAGACCACCATTATTAACGAATGCAAAAACAATTTGTGTGGGCAGCAACCGGCTATGGGGCTATCACTCGAGAAAGTTTAGGCACAAATCCGTTATCAAAAGTTTCGTTTTGAACCAATTCTTTTGAGAATTGCCTGGAAAGCGCAGTTATGCATGAGGACGATTGTAAACCAAAACCAGTTTAACAGCTTTACTTTTGAATTTTCCACAATTTCAGATATTTTAAAATTCACTTCAGTTTCTCAGAAAAATGCTGGGAAGCGGTCCTTATGTACATGTGTATTTTTCAACATAGATTCAAAAGGATCGACGAGTTTGTGTTTATTCTTTCTCCAGTGATTGCGCCACAGCCGAATGCTGCGCACAGCAACGGTCTCCCATTAGGGCATTCCATTTCCATGGAAACTGAGTTTCACTGTAAGTGGAGTTCAACCCACACGTCCATTACGTTCCACAACTCTTATTGTAATGTACACTGTAATACACATACACGCCATCTATGATCACAGTTGCCAAAAATTTCAAAATTCGATAAAAAATCTCAGATCACGAATTTTAACGCAAACTCTTCAATTGGCAAACCCTGCAGGGAATACCTTTAGACCAGAACTGACCAGATTCTGTTATATTGAAAGATAAAAGAAGAGTTTGATTCCGTGGAAACTGAGACGTAGAAATGTATGAATCTAGAGACATACATAGCTTACATAATAGCTACATAGCTACATACATAGCTTCTTTGAAATAGTGAGCACGCGCGGCTATACTGTACGTGTCCACCAACGACGTGAGCCGAGGTTGGTTACCAAAGTTTCCCTTCCGCTGAATCTTTGTGCACTGCCCCGTCCACTTCTGCCGATAACTACTCCCAAATAGCGCAACACGTTTCGATTTTGACGGCTTTCGTTGATGTCAGCTGTAATCGACCGAAGTGGACGAAACAGTGCACAAAGGTTCAGCGGAAGGGAAACTTTGGCATCGCCATGATAAACCGGCGAAATAATCAAGGGCTGAGTTGTGAAGGTCTTTATCACGCTTGTTGCAACATATATGCATCTGGTGAACTGTTCACCAGAGTGGTCTACGGCGTCGCTGACTCTACAATGTCCTTACACACTGGTCGGACTGCAGCGTAAGTTAAGCTTTCCGCGCTACCCCTGACACTGTAACTACACGATGCCGGTAACACCAGAACAGCATCGGCGCGCTCGACCCCTGGCAGCAAAGCGATGCGGTGTGGTTATTCAGAATATGAAGTAAGAACGTTAACAGTAACACCGAACATTCACATTCACACCTATTACGAGTACTTCGAAGTACGTATACGTACGAGCGTGCGATTGTCACCACCGTTTTGCCGACCGGATACCGGCCAATAATTAGTTTGCGGTCATCAACAACAATTACCATTAATTCAGAATTCAGGGCCGGTGCGCTTTCGCACAGCCGAAAGATCCATTGAACTTGCTCAAGAAATAAATGAAGTCATATATAACTCGTATGTAACCGACTGCTTAACATCGTCATTTGCATAGTTCTGCATTTTCATCCATTGATCTCCTTTTCATTTCCTCTCACTTTGCGGCATTCTTGCGTATTTCATCATGAAGCTGGTAATCAGTCTCCTATCCTTGGCGGTTTTATGCAATGCGAAAGTGGTAAGAACTCAATCCTGACCATACGTATACGACAGTAATTCCTTGATGGCTGATATGAAGTAAAACCGGTTTCATATTATGTAACAGCAATTTTGGCGAAAATTTATCCCAGCACAGATCTGCGTTCCCACTGTTTAATTTGCACTATAATCTAGTACATATGTACTTGCGTCACATATGATATCTTTAAAAAAATGTATGCATTCATTATCACTTCGAATTCTGGACCTCTGGTGTTCAGCCTTATCAGTCAAACCATGTTTTCCCTAGCTACACAAGCGAGCAGCCGGCGATCAGAATCCCAAGGTCTTCTCCGCGTTGGCTCAGCTGAGTAATGACAAGAGCAAGATGGACGCTGGTCAAATGTTCGATGTCTACCAAAACGCCAAACCCGGCCAGGATTTCCCCACACTCTCAGCGATCCCCACAGCCGGCGTTGATTGTGGCAGTGTAAAGCCCGGTTTCTACGCCAACGACGGAGCTGGCAAGTGCCAGGCTTTCGACCGATGCGACGTCAACGGAAATCAGACGAGCTACCTGTGCCCCAACATGACGGTGCGTAAACCACCACATATAGCAGATAGCCTTACTGTGTGCGAGTGCAGTCGCTAATATTCTCGGTTGTGTACGCATAGCTGTTCAACCAAATTACTCTGGTGTGCGACTGGTTCTGGAACGTCGACTGCAGCAAAGTCCGCCAATTTTATGACTACTCCAACAGCCGCTTGTACCAGGAAGGACAGCCTCTGTTGGACGACGAGACCGATTTTGTCCTTGTTACCGGTGCCGCTTCCAGCTCTGCATCCGGTTCCCGCACCGTGACCGTTACCAAGACCGTGACGACAATTAAAAAGGGAGCCCAACCGCAGAAACCCAAGCGAGATTTTGAGGAACATGTTGAAGAGCATGTCGAAGAGGGAGAACACCAAATCGTAAATGTTTTTTACCCGTACATTATCGCATTTTCTGAGTCTGACCTGTTAACAGGAGAAACGTGCCGCTGGCGACCAGAACCCAAAGGTCTTCTCCGCGTTGGCTGTGCTGAGCAATGACAAGAGCAAGATGGACGCCGGTCAGGCGTTCGATGTGTACAAGAACGCCCAAGCCGGTCAGGATTACCCCACCCTGTCTGCCATCCCCGAAGCCAACGTGCAGTGCGGTAGCGTGAAGCCCGGTTTCTATGCTAACGACGGAGCTGGCAAATGCCAAGCCTTTGACCGATGCGACATCAACGGCAACCAGACCAGCTACTTGTGCCCCAACATGACGGTTCGTACTCTTCGATAACGGTCTATTTTTCCTGATCAGGCGAGCATTATGTGCATTTAACATATTATGCCTCTTGCAGCTGTTCAACCAAATCACTTTGGTGTGCGACTGGTTCTGGAACGTCGACTGCAGCAAAGTCCGTCAGTTTTATGACTACTCCAACAGCCGCTTGTACCAGGAAGGACAGCCTCTGTTGGACGACGAGACCGACTTTGTCGTAATTACCGGCGCCTCTGCCTCTTCCAGTGCTTCGGCGTCTGGCCAAGTTACCATCAAGAAAACCGTCGTGGTTTCCAAACCGTCCAAACCGAAACGCGAGTTCGAAGAACATGTCGAGGAAGCGGAAGACCATGTAGCAGAAGCGGAATATGTCAGTGAAAGGAAATAATTTTGTCGTTTTTTATACAAGTGCTTTGTATATTCAAAAAATACTGCAGAAATTATTATTATACTGCTTTGTTATATACTACTTAACCGGTTACTGCTTGTTAACCTAATATTTAGACTAACTCTTCGTTAATGCCTTTAAGTGCAACTCACATTTATGTACAGCTAGACTTTGGCAAAATTTGAGGGAAAAAAACGAAATATCTACTAGTCCATACTTTCGCTATTTGCACTATGTTCACACGATCGCCGCCGCCATCTGTGTACGTACTATATGCATTGGGAAACCAGAGATTCAATACACAAGCAAGTGGTTTGGAATTCGAATGGTTGCTTGGAGCTTCGGTACTCAGTAGTTTTAGGATAATTTGACTTATATTATGAACGAAAAGGTAGACTGGTCTGACTTGCTAAACCAATTCAAAACGCCACAATAGATATGATTTAAAATGTACTTCGAAGTACATAATTATCGAGTTCGTCCAGCAGAATTCCTGTATAATAATAATTAAATAACTACATAGGAAAGGTACGTTCAGCATCTTTTTGGATATTCCTCAGCCAACAATGACAATGTGATGCTTAATGGGAAGCGTTAATGTATTTTAAAGTTAACAAGCACAAAATGAATAATTAACGGAACCTCAGGAAGAGAATTAGTTCTATACAAAATAGTAAAAAGCACTGCAGGGACAAAATAACGAACTAGGTATTTCGTTCTCCGTACAGATCCCGTGTCTTCTGCATTGTCTTCAGCTTCCTCGGCATGGACTTTGAATGCTCGTTTTGTCCGTGGGAAGTGTTTCTCAGAATTCTTTGCATCCAGTTACAAAATCTCCAGAAATATGTGGCGTTTTTCTGGCATTTTCTCGCTTACAAGCACCACTACAACGAACAATAAAGGGCCGGCGTTTATTGGCGGTAAGGCGTGTAAACTACGTTTGGTACAAGACGGTACGTTTACGGCTAACTTTTTTTATATATGCAGTGGCCAGTGGGTGAATATTCTGATGCAGACTTATAATTAAGACCAAATGACACGGTTGTTTGCATTAATCTTTCACGTCAACATTTATCAGGCATTGTTGCAGAACGTTATATGCATGCAGTTACGTTAGCCAAGAGACAACGGCCAGTTAAAATACCGCGATGTCATGTTGGTATCGGACGAGCATCACCCGTTTCTGTCGTTTCATGCAACTGACAACCAACTAACAACTGACACATAATGATTATGTGATTGTGTTTATTTCGAGAAACAGCAGGAGAGTCAAAGATTATCAAAGCGTTAATAAAGGGCAGCTTTAGAGCAATAAGCAACGCATTTTGTTAAACAAGCTTGCAATAAATTAAGAAAAAAAGAAAATTCACAGTTTTACAGCAAAACGCAGAACACGGATAAATCCTTCCGTTGATTCAGCCGTTTCGACGAATCGATGTTTAAACTTCAACAGCATCCCCCAACTACCGTTTGGGTTTGGACGATTTTGACAAAATAACTAGCACCGATCGACTCGCTTAGCTGACTTAAGCCGTCGTGGCAACGGGGGCGTGTGTAGTCGAACCCTCATCAAATTCACGTTTTCGGTTGGACGATTTGACAACCACGGTTTTCTTGATTGTCACTGAGCCGGAAGCAGAAGCCGCGGCACCGGTGATTGCAACGAAGTCTTGTTCATCATCCAGAAGGGGCAGTCCGTCCTGGTAGAGGCGGCTGTTGGAGTAGTCATAGAACTGACGAGCCTTGGAGCAGTCGACGTTCCAGAACCAGTCGCAGACCAGGGTGATTTGGTTGAACAGCTGCAAATGCACATGAGCGTTATATTTGGTGCAAGGACTAGGGTGGATACGTGCACAGACTATATAAGCGTATCTCTTCGCTAGATAATGGAATTTACGAACCAGTTACCAATCGTTGTCGGTCATTGTAGTCGGGTTCTTACAGAGCTCTTTGCTATCGCTTACTTGCTATGTAAAAGAAAACCGTTATCGAAGTGTACGAACCGTCATGTTGGGGCACAGATAGCTGGTCTGGTTGCCGTTGATGTCGCATCGGTCAAAGGCCTGGCATTTTCCAGCTCCGTCGTTAGCATAGAAACCGGGCTTGACGCTACCGCACTGCACGTTGGCTTCAGGGATGGCAGACAGGGTGGGGTAATCCTGACCGGCTTGGGCGTTCTTGTA
>JAQGAU010003021.1:0-14055 GCA_034698045.1 Paramacrobiotus richtersi
CAAATGTGGACCTTTTCACGAATGATCGTGAAACAGTAACCTGTTTATATGACAGATTGGTCTGAAAAAAATGCCAGCTGACCTTAAAGTAATGCTCTACACTAACTTAATAAGAACATTCTGTAGATTTTTGTTTAACGCTGTGCTGTGTGGACGGACCTATACTGATCTGCTTAATTATGGTGAATTTAAGACCTGTTTAACTAGCTTGAAAATTTTGATTCTATTAATTTTTTTAACGAGTTTATTCAATAAGCAAAACTACCAGAATAGGTATTTTGTTCAGCTATTTGTGTGATTGAAACCAGTTCCAGTTGATGAAGTTACGAAAGACCATTTTCAGGATACAAAGTGGAATACTGTGCTGCTGTGGATATTGCCATTCATGTGCCGGAAACATACTCCGATTACTTACGTGAAAGCCAGCGCGGATTACCATTAGAACTGGCCGCCATGGCGGACATTACCGGCAGCCATTCGGCCATTTTGGAGCGGAACGAGAATATCACCATTATTTACGTTGGCTACCTGATGATGGCGTTGGTGTCGACGATATTTGCGCCGGGCACCGTGCTGCTGGTCATTACCACGTCCCTAGTCAGTTTATTCCAACTGAACATGTTTCTCGCGTTGGCCTGCAATGTGGGTCCGGTGCTGGTGCTGGTGATTGTCTGTGTGTTTGGATCTCCGCGTTTGCAGGTAATCTCATGTCTGTCACAGGTTACGTTCCCATGATAAGTTTGGGGAAATCAGTGCAGATCATAATATAATAGTTAATATCGCAATGTTTTGCAAAGTCTTTTAAAGATTGTTTCAAATTATTGTAGTGTTACGCAACCTGATTTCTGACTTACGCGTACCTTTTTTCGGTAGATTAGACTGCGAAGCGGGAAAAATTTTGTTTGAAATGTGATTTAGTGGTATTTTCGGGCTTAAGGCACATATGTAAGGTAAAAATAAAACATGTGAAGACTTGTTCATATGTATTTGGTGTTATAATGACTACTTCGCGTCTGGTCCTTAATCGGAGCCGCTACACTACGTTCTCTTTCGATGTCCATGTATCCTTCGTTCTGAAACTTGATGTATGCGTTTAATAGCACTTGTAGTGATTTCAGTTTCACTTGTCATGAAAAATTCTGCATTCTGACGCATTTTTCGATTTATAGGATTTGGTCATTAAAATCCTGAGCGCTGCATATGGCTTGGTGATGTTGGCCGTGCTAATCAGCGCCGCCGTTAATTTGCACAAATCCTGGCTGTCCGCTTCGCCGGTATCCATCTTCATGATCGCCTTCATCTTGTCCACACTGGTTCCGGCTGTGTTTCATCCGCAGGAAATGTGGAATATTGTATTTGCTCCGGTCTTTTTTATCGCCATCCCCACAACCTATTTGTTGACGGTTATCCATGCTTTGTGCACGTTTCATTTGGGCAATACTCCGCGCAGAGTACCCAGTGAAGACGAAGACGATCTGGTGCAACAGATTGAAAAATGGGAGCAGCTGGCCAAAGAAGCGCAGATTGACCCTACCAAGCAGGTTTCGGGTAAAGTGCCCAGTGTGGATGTTATTGAGGTGAGGCACCGACTCTTTCAAGTATTTTTGTGAAGTTTGCTGGTTTGTTTGCACAAATTTGTGAAATGCATCGTCTTCTTTGAATCTGTATCATCGTCTGACTGAATTAAAAAACTCAGAATGAGGTTGAAAGATGAACCTCAGAATTATTTTTTTTATTGAGTAATGATTGGCCGACAGTTTTTTTTATTTCTGCCACTTTTCAAGTTAGCCACTTTACTACAATTTATCTGATACATGAGAAAGGGAAACATCTTGCTTTATATTTTTAATCCCGAAATATCTTGTTCTCAATTTTCGCTTACGCAGATGCGCTTGCCGGTAATAGCACTTCGACAAATAAATTTCTGCAGGCCAAAACTTCTGAGTAAATTTCGTAGGGACGAAATTTTATAATTTTATCGTATTTCGAAATTTTGTAATTATTTTTCATCTCTTGCCAGCAACTGAAGAAGTTTCTCCCAAATGGGAAGAAAACGGTCAGCTTCGCCTGTGGACAGTTCTGCGGTATAGTGTGTTGTCCGCCACCGGACGAAAGTCCACTGGAAGGGCCGTTTGGAGATCTGATCGGGCGGGAATTGTACATGTTGGGAAGGAAACTACAGGCCATTGAGCACCGACTACGCGCTCGTCGGTTAGGACTGCCGGGCTTCCGACCGCGCGTGCTGCCACCCGATGGACTGACCATTCCTATCAATCTCCCTTCCCAACAGGATATGGATCAGATCTCGGAGGCTTCGGCTAATTTTTCTGTTTCCACGGTACGGACGGCTGTTAAATCGGCGGAGGAGTTTTATGAGAAATTCGGCGGACGGACGTTGAATAATGATAAATTGACGGAATGGCTGTTGTGTAAGTAATCGTGATTGTGAGTGGAGCGGGCACAGTATTACTAATAATACTTCACTTAGTTTTGGTCAATTAGTTTCCGCGGAGTTATTCGATTAATTATTCTTAGTAGTGACCAGATAAGAAGTAAAAAACTTTTGGGGATGCTGATTGTAAGTTTAGTTGGTAGTAGATATGTTCTGTTAACGCACACTTATATTTTTTATGCCAGCCACCACACTACGGTTTCCGTGCCACAGTATTTGGGTTTATGTTCATATTGATATATCGCTTCGCACTTGCAGTTCTCAGTTTAGCTTTACCGATCGCTGTTGCGGATCAATCAAAACATCAGTTTTGAGTTTATAAATTTGAATTGCATGTATCGGTCAAAACGATGATACTTTATAGCACTAACGGATCCAACTGGACCGGTTGTTCTGGAAAATGATCACTGGATGGACGATGAAAATCTATCCACCGCTGAACCGGATGTCCTGGATCCCATCGAACAGGGATTCTGGCGTGAGCTGATTTCGACGTATTTGGTTCCTCTGGCTGGAAGTAGTGCCGGTCTGGAAGAAGCCATGGTGGAACAGATGAAGAAACTGCGGAACAAAGTCGGGCTGGGATTTCTGATGGTCAACAGCTTGTTTATCCTCATGGTGTTCCTGTTGGAACTGCGGAGGGAAGATCTGTTTATACTGCTGCCGAGTCCATTCGCTAGCAGCCAGAAAAGAACGGCGATTCAAATTGAACCAACGGGGATTGCCTTTCTGCTGTTCTTCTTTGCCTTGATGTTGGTGCAGTTTATCGCCATGCTGATGCATCGTTGGGGAACGTTTTCGCACTTATTGGCCAGGTACAACGACTTTCCGAAAGAAGTGTTTGCGAATGACTGAATCGGTTATCATAACGATCCACTATTTTTATTTAGTTAACCTTAGACTAGCTAAAAATATTGTAGATATCCAGACTGTCTGTTCGTTAACATACGATTCGATAACGCCGTGCCGTATTTGGCTTGAATATAATTGCTATGCTTTTGCTTGTGGCCTTGACTACTTGGTCCTTATTGGCCGCTGCACTACGCTCGTCCGTTCTTAGAAAGACTGTGGCTTTCGAGTGAAATTCATTTTAAAATCCGTCTACGCTTCTCACATAAAATCCTTTGTCTGCAGACTTCAAAAAAAATTTGTTTGTCTTCGTAAAGTTATACAAATTTACATTTGTAAAGTTATACAATATTCAAGTTATACAAAATGTAAAGTTATACTCATTTGATTACTGGGTAAACATAAATAAATCCTGCTCTCAGTTAGATACTGCAGTTTCTTTGCTTTTGTTCTTCAGTTCGTTTTCACACAAGTAATTTGTTCTTATCAAACATTTTTGTGAAGTGACAGTTGTTTCGCACTTTTAGCACTTCCCTGACATGTTGCTCCGGTAAGAAACGCATCGGCTTCGAGTATCTCCGTGACAACGCTGTACAAATCGCCCGCGAACTACAGTCCCTGAAAAACATTCGGGATTTCGAAGGGGACCACCACGTCATCTCCATGGACCCTCGTCGGAAGGGGACCGTATCCACTCTGGATGTGGTCTTCCGGAAACGCTTCGCCGCCATCCAAAAGAACAGCGGTGCAGGTGAGCCGGGCACAGCGGTCACGACACTGCGAGGCGCACCATCCACAAAAGTGACGCATCGGTTCAGTAAGCGGACACTGGACTCCAAACGGAGCAGTGTCCGGGAAACTGGAGAACGACCGCATGTTATTCAAGTCTTCCAGATTGCCCGCAATGACGGAATGCCGGAGGGTGATGCCGTGTCCACGACGCAGAGTACTACGTCGTTTTAGCTGAAACTGTCTTTCGGCATGAGAGGTTTTTAATTTGTCCATGCGAGTTTTTATTTCGGAATTGAATCAAAAATTTTAATGTTTTATCTATTGATTTCTGGTGGTCCGTGGGGGTTTTGTATTGGTTTGTACAGCCAGTTTTCTTATTGTATGTGACTGTGTGGTATTTTGCCGAATTAACCACAAACCGAATTCAGCGTGTGCAGGTTATGTGAACTGGGCTGATGTTCTACATCAACTTCTCTTTTGTTCGAATGATATTTTTTTTACTGCGCTACTATATCTCGTACATATTTGGAATCGATTGTACGGTCTGCACCGTAAAATGCTCTTGTCGCGGCTTGCTTCGCGCTGAATTAAGCACCAGTTAACCGAGGACTATCTTGCTTGTCTGCATCTGAATTACGAAGGAAATCAAAAACTAGGGTTTCTTATACGGCCGACAACGCAGACCTAGTGCGGAGATTTTATTGGGCAAATGTGCCGTACAATGAAATGGCAACATGCTAAACAACAGCATCAGACACGCCACGAAAGTGGCCGAAATAATCCCCCGACCAGATGTATGGATGGCGGGAAATGAAAAAACGCACAAACGGGGAACAATTTCTTAAATCGTAACGTTTACTTGATAACTGTTGCTGCATCGAATAAAGCGCCGGTACGAGCAGTTTCTGCAAGCTGAACCTTGCTGATATATACCGCACAACGGCACAAGCTCGAAGTGGACAGTGCCCTCTTGGCGAAACTAATCAACAGTGGCCTTGCACTCCAATAATCGTCCAGAATCCAGATTACAGGGTAATCTTTGCCTTTACAATGTTCCATAGAAAAATACTGAAACTGTTCTATGCACCTGTGTTTTTCTGTTGTATTAGTTGAAGTATTAGAATTAGTATTGTATTAGAATCGGAAAGAAAAAAAAAAGGATTAGTACTATTTTGTTATTATATTATCGCATCACATACAGTAACAAGACCCGTTTGTAAGGACGAAGTGCTGCCGACTGGCTATAGGAAATTTTCTGAGTTTTATATTGCTTGTGTTTGAAAGAACCAAATGGGCGCCGGCAAAAGCGTCCGGGTTAAACTGTTCAATTACAACTGTCGACAAACTTGCCTGCATGACCGTTAGCTGGGTCTCGCGCTGGATAATTCGCCAGTTTTTCGGGTGGCCAAAATTGACGCAGGACCGAATTTTCACCCTTTAGGCGGTTTTGCCGGTTCGCAGGACAAAATATCAGCCGAATGAGCAATAACTAAGGTTTCATGCGGACGTTTGCCAGGGTGCCACCTGTGGACACTTCTGCCGGCGCCCCGTTGGTAACTGCGGTCTCACTCCGACATTGTTAGTTTCACCCGGACACTTTTGCCGGAGCCCTGTTCATGACTGTTTTCATCCGGGCATTTGCTGCCGCGCCATAAATTGCCTACCTCCTTCTGTTTGCCGCGTCGATCCGAGGGGAACCATTCGGTTGACACTGGTCATCTGATGTCAATCGGTTAAAGTGTAAAGGATGATACTCGTTATCTTTTTGGATCACGGAAAAATGCCCGCATGAAGCAGACTACCTACTTTTTCGGTTTTTCGGCTTGATCTATGGTTCTTTAGCGCTGTGGTTAAACATTCATGTTTCGCCGAACAGTGTTCGGCGGTATGATTTTTGGTACGATTTCAACGATATGACATATTTTTGTTCCACTGGTTTTTCGCTCGGTAAGAAAGCATTGCTGATATCCGATGCCGATCATTTTGCCCTGCACACAATCGGCCTTTCGCGCTAAGTCTGGCTATTAGCGCGATGGTCAACACGATTTCGAAGTAAGCGCCTGAGCGGACAGCGTCCGCTGATCAGTTTGATTACTATCCGGCTGATGGCGCAACGATCTTAAAAGCTGATGTACTCGGAATCGAACTGCTGTCTCTGATTGGTCGATGGGGCTCAGCTAGGGAGTTTCCAATTAACTACGAACATTCGCATCGCTATGACGCTATCCAAAACACTGAGTAAAATTGCCCTGCGAGTCATTTCGTTCACTGCCAGGACACTTTCACTTTTCAGCTTCGGATTTCTTGCACTTGCTCGAATTTGATATTTTGCGTTTTCGCTGTGCGTTACATTAAGGTCACCGGTGGCAATTATCGTTGCTGATACTCCAAAGCAGCCCAACTGCACCCTGATCATGCCCGGCCGTCGTACCATCTCGCAGCTTATCCAGCGTGGAGAGCATGCGAATGCGTCGGACAGTGCACCTAGGAATGATGACGCGAGAGAAATCATGCAAGTGGATATCCTTGAACTGCCAATTTACCCACATCCATGGGCCAACAGCCAGC
Source organism: Paramacrobiotus richtersi (assembly GCA_034698045.1). Lineage (NCBI taxonomy): Eukaryota > Metazoa > Tardigrada > Eutardigrada > Parachela > Macrobiotidae > Paramacrobiotus > Paramacrobiotus richtersi. The sequence continues at coordinate 6,602 of JAQGAU010003021.1, forward strand.
CAGCCAACGGAATGATTCCCGGCGGATACGGACACCACCAGTTCACTTACGCATTCGGTAAGTAAAGCGGATACTTCAGTTTTCATAGCAATTCGTTTCATGGGTTTTTCGTTCAGATTCACTTTCAACATCATCCGCATGTAGGCTTATATTTTGGTACTTTCGAATGGGCAAAATGATAAACGCCATTTTTGCTAATTTATTAGTTTCTGTTTGTATCTATAATTTATTGAATTCACATGATTTTTAATGCAGAAACTTGACATATCTTCGTTGGTATTTTGCAGATCCCAGAAATCCCGTTCTTCCATACATTCCTCCTACCCCAAGCGTCAGGGCTTTTACAGTGTCAGGAACTGCATTATATTTGGAATCGTCGATTCGACCTCAGCAACGCAAGACAGATTCAAGAAAAAGATACTGTACAGGAAAAAGTCTCAATACAAAGGACATTGCCATCCGCATTATTCCTGCCAGAATCGCAAGGCAAATAGTCCCTGCTCCAAACCGAAAGCCCCCTCCAACGTCAGCCAATCCAAAAGTTTTCAAAGGGACAATTTCTGCGGCGATGAGGTCTTGGGTCGTGAACAGAAGGAGTCCTAAAGGCGAAGAAATCTAGCGTCGGAGATGCGGTTTTCTAGTCTTTTTACTTTCTTGTTTTTGCTTTCAAGTTTTATGTTTGATTATCAATATCACGCTTGTATTTAGTGCAGCGATATGGCATGCAGTCACGTTCTATTACTTTGTATATTGTCATTGTTTCCTGCATATCGGGTAAAAGTATCGATTGCCTTGTAAGCTTGACGCGGCTTATTAAAAGTCACTTCGTGTAGAATTCCCTAAAGTACCAGACTACCAGTTAATTTGGCAGTAAGTACCTCGCCTGTGTGCGTCTGAATTACTGGCGCAATCAATAGTTATTGTCGCTACGTGTTCCATAAAAAAGCACCACAAAAGAATTCTGTGCACCTATCCTTTCTCTGTTGTATTTGAACAGCTATCACAACTAAGCTCGCAATACGCAAATGACCTTGTCAATAATTAAACGCCAATGCGTGGGTGCCGGGTATCTGTAGTACATTATGTATATTGGATTAACTACAGCATTGTCAGTCCCGAGTAAGCCAATTAGTTACAGTGTTAGCCTGATATCTTTACCTCAGAGTTGCTGATTTCGTGCTGTAATGTCAGCCTTTTCCGTCATGAGAACTCCAGTGGGGAACTCTTCGGATACGTTACACCATCTACTAGGCAATCTCACAACCATCCAACACACAACACAGTGGAATTACGTGTCAGTATGTTCGTTGTTGATCTTCCTCGTTGCCTTCACCTTCAACAGCTTCTTACTTGTTCTGATACTCCAAAAGAAACGCACACAAGCATCTTTCAACGTTTACGTTATCAGCCTGCTCGTTGCCAACATCCTATATGAACTAACGGGTGGACTGTTTGATTTTATTAATGACCTTTACAGTACTTGGTCTTTAGGCGGCCCATTATGCAGCTTTTACCAGTACGGTCTCTGGGCGCTAAGCAGCACACAGATCTTTATGCATCTGCTCATAAGCGCTAACCGCTTTACGGCCGCTGCGTATCCCCTTATATATCGTCAACGTCATACCTTTCTCGCTGCGGTGGGACTGTCCGCTGGGGCCTGGCTTGCTGCACATTGTTTAGTGCTTCCCGGGATAATCAAGGACGCAGTCAATTTCGTGAATATCGATTTAATTTCCAAATGCTTTCTAAATTATGATAACAATCCCGGAGAACGGGCCTGGCAGGTCACTGTTCAGTTCTCAACGTTGTTTGTTCTGGTAAGCGTTGTAGGAATGCACCAGTATATTCTGTACCGGGAGTATGTTCGAGGAAGAATCGTACCCAAGAATACACTGGATAAGACTTCGACATTGACTACAGCAACAAGGCAGTTAAGGAGAAGAGCCAGTACGCTGTTGACGGTGCTGACAATCAGTTTGGTGATCTTTTGGACCCCGGCCACGTTGTACTTCGTTGTTGTTCCATTGCGGCCGGAACTATTTAACGACAATCTGGTGGCGCTGTTTAATTTGATTTTCAGTGTACAAGCGGTCGCTGATCCCATAATTTTGGGGGTGGCCGTGCTGGAAAGTGAACAACGAAGCTGGGTTTTACGGCTTCTGCGCTTTCGAGACCGTCGTATTCATGATATGAAGCCACTGTCAGGTTGAATGTCTAATAAAGTTTATTGTTTTTATGTTTGTGCATACGACCACAGACTGATGTATCTTAAAAATTAATAATAAGTACCATTAGTTGACAGATCACTACATACCTTCGGCTGAGGTTATATTCTTCATTCGCTATAACACAGTTGTTATATAGCTTTAATTTCCCATGTAGCATAAAATTTCATGTAGGGTTCGTTAATCCACCACAGTAAAAAGAGTTATCAAGAATTCAAAAAGCAACCGAACACATTCACGGCCCTTTACTCTCAGAAAGAAAATGTTAAAGCACATTGACATCAGAATTAGCTTGGTGATTTTGTAAGCAAGATCAGCATTCGGGTTCATAGCTGCTTTACGCGACAAGTATCTTACGGTGTATTTGTTAAAGTTTTATGGTCAGGATATTTTGCAGGTACAGCACAGAAACTGGCCGTTCGTCTTGATTTGATTTTTTTATGGAGCAAAGAGCCGTCCATAATGTACAGATAATGTAGACAAAAAGGGAGCATAATAATATATGGGCTTACAGGAGACTCGAGCGCGCGGGTGCTCTTCGGCTTCGCGCTAACAATAAGGAATTGTATGTAACCGCGTATACATAATGCTTAGCGAATTGTTTAAATTGTGTCATTCACGTGTTTATGATAATGGAGAAAAGGAAGAGTGGGGAACAATGCGGATAACTTTTTATACCAAATCTCTTTAGAAGTACAGTCAGAAGGTTATACAAGATATGAGATCTTACGGTACATTGCTTTTTCTATCTTCGAAGTTTAATGATCTTTCCACAATCGCGACAGTAATAAATTAATACATCAGTGCACGGCTGATATAGACTCATCGTAGAGGTATTTGGCAGCAACAACGGCAGAGATACAGTCCAGTCGATGCTGTGGTCGACACAGTTTATCACCTTTTCCCATAGCTTTGTGCACTGGAGCCTGCAGCATTCCAGACATTAACGCCTTGACCGCTGCCCCGAGCATTTCCCATTCCAAACCCAGTTGCACCAAACGGATTGGTGAACGTATTAGCCATGTTATTAGTCTCAACTTCTCCGACCACGGCGTTACCACCGCCCAGAGAATTGGCGTTTGCCGTCGATCCGACGGGAAAATCGGGAACTGGAAAGGATCCTGGCTGGTTCCCATAGGTCATTGCGTTGGCGGTTGCAGCGTTCCAGGCGTTAACACCTTCACCGCTACCCCGAGCATTTCCCATTCCGAACCCGCTCCCACCGAACGGATTTGTGAATGTGTTAGCCATGTTATTAGTGTCGACTTGCCCCAACACTGCGTTGCCACCACCCAGAGAATTGGCGTTTGCCGCTGATCGGAACGAATTAAAGTCGGGCATTGGGAAAGGGGCTTGTCGTTTGAATCTTGGATTGTTGAGTCTGCCGGTGAAACCGGCGTGGCAGGTCGCAGCTGCGAACACAAATAACAAAACCGTCCAGAATTGCATTTTTAGAATTATCGATGGCTTGCAATTGTGGAAAACTATCTAGACAAAGAACTGATGCTGGAAGTTACGGTACTTCTGTACTGTACAGTTCTGTATATCTAACTGAGTGTGCTTTAAGGTTTATGATGGTTCAAAACTTGGTGCTGGAACTTTTATACTGGAAAGCTATTAGTACCTTACCCAGGTATAGTGACGTGTGAATGTCACAGGTACATGCAGCTGCTTTGTTCTTTTGTGCTTTTCTGGGATGGACCGGACCAGGCTACATACTTACTTGTTAGTCGTACTGTTTCACGTCACTACCTGCATTCATCGACAATCGCGACAGTTGACTCATTTGCAATTACATAAAGGCAGAAGTTAAAAAATTCCAAGAACGGCCTTGGGCTCCCGGGTTCACCCTCAGGGTTCTTGACGAAGGACAACCAGATGTCAGAGTATAATGTGCCCTGGAATCGTATATCGCAAGAGTTATAATTTTTTTAATTTTCCTTCCGGATTCCGATCGTAGCATAATGGATAGACTTCGGAAAAAAATGACAAGAAAAAACATAAATTAAATGTGAACAAAATGAAAATTACTTAATCTATCTGTGAAAATACGGTATGTGGTTCTTCTCGGGACAGTGTCAGAAATGCATCCATACAAAGTACAACTGGCAGAAATGATCGTGTTTACCAACTACCGGTTAAAACATAATAACAGTTTTTCATTAGATTGAATAACTAGGCAGCGATAATTTCTTCCGTAAAATAATTTTGTTGCTGTGAGTTCCCCTTTGGCTCTAACGTTAAATGACCAGGGAATTCTGCCGACTTTAACGCTGATTCCACAAGCTCATTTATCGCACCATGGCCAAAATTCTTTGGTTGATTGTACGGGACGCACCACGATGGCCTGATTTGTCCGCGCATTGCACTTCATGTCTTTGTATTGTATTACACCAACACACTCAAATGTGACTTTATATTGCCGATCCCAACTCCAAGATCGGTCCCGCCATCAAGCTAAGCATCATTTTAAATTCCCCGTTTAAATTTTTCCGTGTCGGTGCTGGTTTCCTTTCAATGCGATCAAAATCAGCTTCGAAGGATCTTGGATCGACTCGGAAAGTGATGCGTAGATATAAGTGATCTTGGTTTTCGTTTCGTATTTTATTCTGATACTGTACATTTATTAACTTCCACGTAACTAATTGTAAGCTGACTCGACACCGGTAATTATATGTCCGCGGTTTTTTTGAGCAACGAGTTTTGTACCAACAAGCAACAAGTCCGCCACCGTCATCATTATTATCATGATAACAAAAAGGGTGTATATATTTTCGAAAATCGCATGCAAAGCGATTATGGACTTAATTGCGGTACATTCGGGGCTTATACAGTAGCTGCATACTGTAGTTGACAGCTGTATTTTCTGATTTTGCTATCTACAGGTGTAACTACAGAGCTTGTATGGAAGTGCTAGACGTTCCGAAAGTGGCGGCTAGAATTCAACCGTTGTTTATTTCTTCACCCATTACGGAATCCAAAAAACAACATACAGATCGAGTACGCAACAGTGTTGTCACCAGTTACCATTATCAGAATCGCTTCTTTCTAAAAAGATATTTTTTTCTGGAATTAAAGAAAGAAAAAAACTGTTACTCCGCTTCTGAGCCACATAGAAACTATACTTGTGCAAAGGTCAACCGAGTTAGGCATCACTGTCATGATGGCTGTCAGATCTTTAAGGCGAATCAAATTCAAACAAAGTGCAGTTGCAGGTTGAATTGAAGGAGATTTCTTGGACCTTGTAATTCTCGGCTCGATCGATGAGGAAACATGTGAAGCCAGCGAAGCCCAGCAACAACTGCAAATATTAGAGCAACATTTATAATATGGGAAAAGGAGTATAAAATTATGTTTACCGATGCATAAAGTTGGTGCTATTATTTTTTATTAACGATTTTGTAAACGATCAATTCGGAAATGAACGTTTCCAATGCTTACCGTGACACCAAAGGACCGGGTGAGATTTGCCATGCCGGCAACTGTTAACGAATGCTGGCGAAAGGTCGTGCGCTGTAGCAACGTAATCAGAACTTCCCCTTCCTCAGGGCTGTAATCCTGTTTAAACACAAGCGAAAATCAAGTTTTAGCCGTCACATTCTTAAGAATTGTTGTTCCGTGTTGATCAGCGAAAAATTTGGAGGTGCTCATTTAATTTTTCACGTTATATGGCAACATTGTCAGTAAATATTCCAACAAGAAATGCAAGTTTTTTGCTTGAGCATAGACATACAGCTAGGACACTAATACAATTATTCCGCTTACTTTGTGACGCTTCTCCTGCCGCAGCGCTATTAATTTTTGCCATAATGTATTGGATCTGTGGCTCTGTAAAACATACAAAATGCGATAAATAATTAAGTACACAACATATCTGTAGGTTGTATATAGAATATGGACGGCCATTCCGTAATTTTTATTTATACTTAATAATTTAATTTTTTCGTTTATTTTTATAAAAATTTCTACTTACGCTTTCGTGTAACATGGCCGGGAACACAATAATAATTGCCAGTCCCAAAACATACATGGAGGACTTCATAACAAACTTGACATAATCGATCCAGTTCGCAAATGCCGACGCAATGAAACATTTCGCAATCTTGCTAAAAACTCCCAGGGAATTGTTGATCACAAAAAACAGCACCTGTACCGCAAAGCAGTCATCCAAATCAACCACAGACTGGGCCAGTGTGACCTCCTTGAGTGATAAATCCTTCAACTGCTCCACAAACGGCTGCTTGAACTCTTGCCGATCCACGTGATCAATCAGTTCGGCAATCCCTTTATTCAGTTTTTGAAAACATCTTGTAAACTTGGCACAGACATACGTGAAAACGAAGTAGACCGGTAACGCTGACATTTCGCTAATGAGAAAGAAGGTCTTCAACACGGCGGTGACCATTCCTTTTGGAACTGACCATACAAAGTACACCCTCGGTTCGTATAGGATTGTGGGATCGATTGCTTCCCACACTCCATGAATCCCTCGAAAAAGGCTGAAGATGCTTAAGATTGCCAACACTACCCATGCGACCTTTAGTCCAAAAGGCCGTTTTGGACCACTCTCCGGAAATGGCAGCATATCCAGTAATTTCATCGTCTTTCCCAATGATTCGGCGCAATGTAATAATCGGTCACCTTTGTAAATAAAATTCAGATATCAGTAACTGTCAGGCAAAATTAACGTACATATCAAGTTAATTAATCAAATACTTTGACAACTCTTCGGTGAAGTAAAAAAAAGCTGTGCAGAGTCGTACAATAATTTATATTAATTGATAATCTTGATAGATTAATAATTACTTAATCATTATAATAGCACAAACTGAATGGACTAGTAAAACGCAAAATTTTAAAACAACAGTGTTTGGTCCAGAATATTTCCGGACTGAAAATTCGTCTTTAACAAGTTGTGTGTTCACCTTTATATATGAAGATAAAGGTCGTGGCCGTACCCAGCCACAGTCCGAACTGGCTGTCCAAGTATGTCAACATGGAAATGATCCTTGTCTGCTGGAACTTCATGGCCGTTTCTCCATTGATCAGCCAATCGCCAAAGTCCGTTGCAAACATCAACAACAATAAAGTTGGGACGATAAACCGTAGAATATTTGTAACTCGTTGTAGGCTCTTCTTTGGAAGCTCGACATACGGTATTCCACCGAGAAGGAACTTCATATAGTGGAAACACGGGCAGTGGTATAAAACTTCATACGCTGTAGGCGT
>JAQGAU010003022.1:0-14054 GCA_034698045.1 Paramacrobiotus richtersi
GAGGGCGGGAAACAAGCCGGCGCCGGGCCGTGCCGTCTGTGGCGCAAGGGAACGTTGAATCCCCAGGATCGACAGGATTACCTGCTGGGAAAGTATCCACGGCGGGGCGTTCGCTACGTCAAGTACAAGAACGGGACAGAGGGTGAGATTGCCGAGGTGGGCTACCAGGAATGGACGGCGCAGATGGAGAACGGACGGGGCGTCGTCATTGTCGACCGAGATCAAGCCGAGGCGGAGGCAGCGCGGGCGGCGGTTTACGGATAGGAAATACAGCATTCCACTGTAACAGGCGCTTTTTGTACTTACTTTTCGATTGCTAAACAAGAGATTTTTCACATGGTTTTATTGATAAGGCTTTTGTTGTTGGAGGTGTACAGCTGTTTAGATTGGTTTGGCTCATACTATATTATGTATAAGTACCGGCAGAATTAAGGACAACATCATACCAAGATAGATGTACTTTCTGAAAAAGTATTGTACCTTGATCATACGCTTTTGGTGTAAATGTATAAAAATCTTAACAAGCCGAGCCGTATGCTCACTTACGGTATGTGTACTGTATGCGTAATACTTTGGGCGATTATTCATTGTCTGGCTACGGAAGTTTGTACAGTGAAACATCATGAACGTTAAAAGTTGACAAAAACCTAACGTCAAGTTTAAACAATGAAACGATAACGTTATCCGTATCGAACAGCATTTCGCACGTCTGTTCTGCCGCCTAGGCGTCCACGTGTTAAGCGGTATCTGAAAAGAAAACAGTCAATTTCGTCTTGTTTAATAATCCCTCATAAATAACCCCGACAACACATTCGGCACATGCATTAAAGCTACCTGTTACAGCCATTGAACCTACTGGTTGCATTTCGCGGTATAATTTTCACCAGTGTTTGTTGTGTACAAAATGTATCGCTTATATCAGAATCCTCCACCGGCATTTAACCCTGCCTACCCGCCCCCCTTCAATCCCACGATCCCCCGCCCCCATATCCCGGTATGCTGTACACCACCCCGTCCCAACGGGTGTACCCAGTTTATTCCCCACCCCCACAATTATCACTCCCCAGCCCTACTTTTCCACTGGACACCAACCTTTTGCCCACGCCGGGGCCGGAGCTTTTGCTCCCAACTATCCGGCCACGGTATCACTGCCCCGTGTTAACGTACCACCCGAATCCGTGCCTCATAGTCACATCCTTTACTGCTTTGGAAGCTCTGGTACTCGAGGTAGTCGGCGTACCAAACAGGCTTCCGGCGGCAAAGAAAAACAGGCTCCTGCTGTGCACACCAAAGTTGTGGATCAGACCAAGGAAAAGGTCGAGTATGTGATTAAGCCGACCACGGGAGAACTACAGGAGAAGAAGGTGAAGATTGGGTACTGTGTCAGTTTGGACTGTTACATTCGTCCGACGGATTAGCGTGACTTTAGGTAAACACTTTTTTATGGTCACATCTTTGTTGTGAAAGGTGATTGAACGTTTCAAAACACTAACCAATAGCCATAACATGTTCGATTAATATTTAATATATGAAATTACTAATGTATAAAGAAGTACATGTTAAAAAAGAATATTGTGGCTTATTGGTAACAATCGCTTACGTGTATATACAGCCTGTTTGTAGTCACTACTAAATTACGAAATGAAGTTTTGCTTTTTTTAAGCAGGATGGCGATCACTCATTTCCGAAGAACGCAACATTATGAACAAAAAGGAAAACGACACGAAAATGGCTTATCTGGCGTGTGTGCCCAAAACGGAAAGCGGGCGCATCGATTGGCGTTTTGGTTTCTCGAAGACCGGTCTGTTATCGCATTTCGTATGTACAGACAGTATACACAGCAGGAAAAAGTTTCGTTTTCATAATCTGAATGCATTCCTGTAGATTGTGCGGTAAAATCCATACAAGTGAGATTTCCAACACAAACGCTAAATACCGGAACATCCAGGCCAATCTCATCACCAACAACAACCGGATGTAGATCAACGAAACCAAAGAGGCATCCAAATTTAATAATCTGCAAGGTGTTCACAGTTTCTCGATCGTCGCCGAACTGTGCGGTGGAGTGGGCAACGACGCCTGGCAGCATGCTCAGCTATTCCGGCAGCCGTTGCTGGATGAACAGAACTGCTTTTGAGGTCACCCTCAGACTGCAAAATAACTAATGAAAAAAGATCCATGGAGTTTAAATAGGTAGACGATATATCTATTTAAACTTTAAAGCACTGGAGTCTGAAGTGAAATCATAATAATACACGCTTTGCCGAAATAATGTAAACATCGTTGCTGATATTCAGTGTTGGCGGTACTCAAACCGAGTCAGACGCATGTACTGTACAGGTCTGTTATTTCGAAACTACAGTGGTACCGGTATTCCGGTGCTTGGATAAATGTATTACCAGCCCCTTGCTTGGGTACGCATTTGAACGACGAAGAGATCAGAATTGGCATTGGTCTGCGTTTGGGTTTGGCGATTGTCGAAGCACATGTGTGCAGCAATTGTGCGACAGCAGTAGAAACCAATGGCCATCATGGTCTCTCATGTAACAACAGCAAAGGAAGATGGAGTCGACATATCGAACTGAATAATGTGGTGCAGAAATCTCTTGAGAGTGCCGGATATCCATGCCAGAGAGAGCCCGCAGGATTGTCGACGGTGGATGGAATGAGACCCGACGGTATGACACTGATTCCTGTCCGGCACGGTAAGGCCATTGCATGGGATGCTACCTGCTCGGATACGGTAGCCGACTCCTATGTCCGAGGCAGCTCTAAAACGGCCGGATAAGTCGCGCAGCAGGCCGAGAACAGAAAGCGCCTCGGCTATGCTTTCGTGGAAGAACGGGGCTATCTGTTTTACCCATTGGCTGTTGAAACACTGGGCACGCTGGGGCACGCTTTTGTGGAGCTCATTCAGTTCGCGGGACGAAAGATTCGGGAAATATCGGGCGAACCAAGATCTACGGCGTTCATTAAGCATCGTATAAGCCTGGCTGTTGTTAAGGGTAACGCTGCATCTGTTTTGGGTACTTTACCGTCTCGCTCTAAGATATCGGATAATGATTTTGGTTAGGATCTTGTTTGTTGCGATTACAAAAATATTTTTTTTCGCGCCCTTCTCAGTTCGATTTGAAATACAGTATATGCAGACGGTACAAGATTGATACGACTCGTATCCTGACATTCGGGCTATATATGTACCTCATCAGTCAGCATTGCTGGTCAGTACTCATCACTCAGCAGTCAGTACTCATCACTCAGCAGTCAGCAATGGTGTCCAGCACTCATCTACTGAGGGTCAGCACTTATCAACTGATGCGCGTTAATGGTCTGGGGCCATCCCTGTTCACAAAAAGTCTGCTAATGTCATCTGATCATTACCATCGGCCAACGATTACTACAGCGAATCTGTGTCTAATTTGAAACATGGCACTCCCTAATGTCAAAATTATGACCCTTCCCGCACGCCACCACTGAGAAGTCTACAGCAGTAGTAATGCAACTGAGTAGCAAAACACTTTAAATCTAAGTCTGAGATTCTGATAACGATATCCTGATAACTAATCACAGTTTTAAATGTGCGCAAATGTGACAATTTAAAGTCTACAAATCATCGACATCATCGATAGAAAGATCTGCAAAATCTTGCTTTGCTCAGGAAATGCAGTGCCCACGCAAATGTTAGAAAATCGCTGTGGACAAACGTCAATGAAAAGCGAAGTATTGTTACTTACAAAGTGTATACACACCTATTCGAGGATTAATGCGTCGCACACAGCACTGTAAACATCCGGCCATTAGTGTGACATACAGTCAATATCGTTATCAGAATCTCAGATTTAGATTCAAAGTGTTTTGCTTCTCAGTGGCATTACTACTGCTGGAGACTTTCCAGTGGTGGCGTGCCGAAAGTAGCATAATTTTAACATTAGGGAGTGCCATGTTTCCAATTAGCCACAGGTCGGCTGTAGTAATCGTGGGCCGATTGTAATGATCAGATGACAGATGACATCAGCAGACTTTTTGTGTACGGGGATAGCCACTGACCATTATGATCAACATAGTGGCATCGCTCATGAGTGCTGACCCTCAGTTGATGAGTGGTGACCACCATTGCTAACTGCTGAGTAATGAGTACTGACTGCTGAGTGATGAGTGCTGACCAGCAATGCTGACTGATGAGGTACATATATAGCCTGACATTCGCTACATGCCCTTATTCTACGCTTCTACGCTAGACTAACAATTGTAAATAATGAACTGCACAGAACAGCTTTAACTACGAGTAGTGAATTAAGAACTGGATAATTATGACTAAGCGGTCAATAAATGCAATATTGGTTAGAGAAGTATTCTGAAAGCGACAAAAGTGAAAGCTTAAGAGAATCAATCGGAATGCAGACCGATTCCGTTAAACGAATAGCGACACCAATAAGCAAATATTAGAAACTTATTTTGTAATGAACAGATAATAAATCTAATTGACAATGAACAAAGCAAGAGTAAAAAATCAGGTGCGACGCGTGTGCATGTTCCTCTTGACCGCGCGCTGATATCGTGTAACGGTAACATACCAGCTTTATTTTATTAGGTATGCGAAATTTTGGGTACCATTGGTATGGTTCACCCAGCTGGTGGATAAAACGCGCAAAGAAGGTTTGTTCAACGATCCATCGGGTGGAATGAAGCAAGTTATGGATGAACAGATGAATTATCGTGACCGACAGGGAAAGATTTGGGTAAGAGATTAATATTACTGAAAACGAAGGATTGCGTTTGTTTCTTAATGTCAAATGACTCGAAATAAAAATTAACAAAATTTCAGTCGAAACTAAAATTTGACAGAACTAATTTAAAACTAAAATTTGACAGAACTAATATAAAACTAAAATTCAACAAAATTTTGCGCCTGCTTATCTCACGGTTTTCCTGTAGTATTTTCTTGTCAGTTGTACGTACTTTGATGAGATTTCCGGTTATTTTCAATGGTTCTTTTTCACTTTTCCGTGTTTACTTCGTATGTAGACAGATCCCTTTTCGCTAAATTGCATTTAAATTTTAACGTCAAATTAGCTGTCTTCATTTGATTTGATTTAATTAACATTTCTTTTTCCTTAAATGTACATATTTCGTTTTTCATGTAAAAATTCTTTTGCTGTTCGCATGACGAATGTATTTATATCATTCATCAGTTTTGTCGTATTTAATTTGTTTCTTCATTGAAAAAGTTGTTGAACCGAATTTCTTGTCAGCAAGTGTTTTTAAAAATAAAATAAAATTGTACGCAGTAGCTGTTAGAATGACGTGTATGCTCTTTAGGCTTTCGACTACGTCAGCATTCCGATTGTTTACACACAGGTAAACATTAGGCCTCTTCGGTCGCTTGACAAGACAAAAATGGTCAGATCAAGTAAATATTGTGCTCTGACAGGTGGTGACGCTGGCTACCACATGTACTGTGTGGGATGCCTGTTTAGTCGGCAGTTTTTGGAGCCAACCCAAAAATACGAGAACTACTATGTGGATCTGTATGTGCCTATATTTACGCTGTTACAGGTATATACACAATGTAATTAGTATTTTGTATTTTTTGTCTTGGTTGATTGATGTTGACAGGTTTCTTCCACTGTGTTTTCCGGTTGCTTTGGATTTTCTTTTGAAAATTGCATTAATCCTGTGTTAATTTTTTAATTTGCAAATTTTGTTAATATTAATTCTGTAGTCTTTTAACTACTAATAATTACTAGTAATTAAATGCTTCGAAAACAAATTTGGTAACACTCGTAGATGGTTGTGTTACTATGGTCAAAGCGTAGTGCAAAGGCTGTCAAGAATAAAAACTACAATCGGCAGTTGAAAAGCATGCACAGTGGGTGTGAAGTGCGGTATGTTCCTAGTATGCTTGACTTTTTTTACTACTTCTTTTTCTACGTGGGCTGGTTGAAAGTGGCCGAATCTCTGATCAACCCGTGGGGAGAAGATGACGATGATTTTGAGGTGATTTTCTCGTTCGATTCAGTGTGTTATCATGGTCAGCTGAAAGAGTTTCTTTAGGTGAACTGGTTTATTTATCGCCATATGCAAGTAAGCTACGCCATGGTGGATGCCATGTAAGCGGTCTGTAACACTAGCATCTCTCATAAATTCATTTCTTTAAACATATTTCAATATTTCTCAGTATATTTATTATCAGTTGATGGAGTTACATATCTATTTGTCTGCATTTCACATTTCTTCACCGGAAGTGTCTGCGCCTGGTGTTTTGTTTCTGTTTTCTGCGCCGCTTTTTCTTTTGCGTTTTTTGTCCTTAAATTATCATTATTTTGGAATTTTTTGTTTATATTCATTTTAATCATTGTATATTGCAGGTTTGTGGGATGCCTGTTGAGTCGGCAGTTTCTGGATCCAACCCAAAAATACGAGAACTACTATGTGGATCTGTATGTGCCGATATTTACGCTGTTACAGGTATGTACATAATGTAATTATATAATTATTATGCCGCTCTTTTCACTATATTCCCTTTGATCATTGTATATTGCAGGTATGGTCAGCTTCCGCCCATGGAAAAGGACAAGTACTGGAACGAACGGGATGTTGTCCTGCCCTACACCTTGGTCGCTATGGAGGCCAAGAAGAAACCGGATTTCTCTCATTTGGGCTCCACCATGAACTTGGAGTAAGTGTGGTCAGTCATATTCGTTGTTCCTCGGCGCAGGTCTGTGCCGGTTTGATTCTTTGTAAGTTTTATGTTTCATACGTTAACGGTCAGCAGTTTTCCGGCGTTTTTAAAAGATTTGCCGGCTGTAATTTTCGATTTTTTCTATTGCGTTGAGAGAATGAGTTGGTTGAGGAAACAGCATGCAGTTGCTGCCGAATATGTTTCTAATTAATGTATGTCGAAAGCGTAGACAAGTGGCTGTGACTTCGGGGAACACTCTCTTAGCCATTTAGTGACCATTATGTGTGCTTAACATTCGTTATTTTTGGAATGCATGCAGAAAATGTTTTCTTCAAATGCTGCGCAGTATTTTGCTAAAAGTTAACATTGTGTATAATTTAGTACTAAACTTTACACGACATTTGATTGTAGTGTACCAGTGTCATCACGTCCCATGCGCCGTCCATGCGCCACGGCAAACGCTCTAGGATCCAGTGCCGATTTGGTTATGCGCCGGCGAAATCGCAAGACGAGTCGACTCGCCAAGAAAAGCTGCTCATGTACCTGCCGCGAAAGTTAGTATTACATTTTATTCGTAATAATAATGCAAGAAAGAATCTGCCAAGTTCAGTTACTTAACTACATATATATGTAGCATTACTATAAGTACGATTATTGCAAAATTTATATGCTAGCAGTTAATGCAATATATTTTCTATTAATTTTATGACGTGTCTGTATTATTTAGCCATAGTACGGGAATATTCGAAGAAATCAGCATTGCCGTGCCGGATAATCCCTACGGTCTCCGGAAGCCGCATGCCGAGTCCGATTCCGAGGGAAGTAAAGCGCAGAGTGATACGTATTTGGACATGACGGTGAAGAAAGAGGAGGCCACGGAAAATGGCTGTCTGACGCCGGGTTGTCCGGTTGCTCCAGTTGATGTGAAGAATGACGACCGCTTTCGGAAAATCAGCTCGCCTGCACGGATGAAGTTCTTCCCACCTGATCGGGAGGCTATTCGCCAGTTTAACGCAAGGTACCGACAGCCGAGATGTTTACTGGCTCACATTGAATGACACTGTTTTATATTAAAAGTTTATATTATACGTACTTCATATTATAATTTAAAAATTTACTAAAACGTTATATCTTTAATCTTAAATTTTTGAAATTTATATTAACACTTAAATTTTTTGATTTTAAATTTTATTTTATAATTTTAAAATTTTGTGTTAAAACTTTATATGTTTTAATTTTCTTATTTATGTAAGAATTTGTAATAAAACAGGTGACTCACATTGCACGTTTAATAATAAACGCGAAAAACACATTATTTGATACTGTATGAGTAATTTTACCTTTATCTTGTAAAGGATGCGTACGATCAGTGACAACAGCGCTCAGGAGGAAGCGGAGAACGCGAAGCCGCCAGATGACGCGGAGGTCTACTGCGAGCTCCTTGAGTTCATAATGACACTCCAAAGCTCTTCCCGCCTGAAATGCTGCAAACCCATGCATGGATTCCGTTCATCTACTGTACCATTTTGACCCGTTATCAGCTGATGATAATAAGTCCAGTTACCAGTTGCCTGACGGTACGGACGCACTGCCCCAACTGATTCTGGCGACAGGATTCTCCTGTTTAAAAGTGATCATCCTGGGCTGAATAGCCTGCTGACCAACCAAGTAAAATAACGGGCAATGATCTCTTTAACTGATTGTGCGCTGCTTTTCCAGTTAAGCTTTTCGAATCGGCATTTTGTACCAATCTTCGACACCGCCGACAAGTGCATGACTTCTCGATTGTCTGATTGTCTGCAAATCGTTTTGCGGTTAGATGCTGTCATCATTATTCTGGCACTTCCGACCGAAACAGTTACCGTATTTGCCTATTTTCATGTTTTTTAGCAAGTTACCATTTTTCAGTTCTTTTACGTTCTCTAAATTTAAATTGTATTTCCAGTTGCTCTTTTTAGTTGTTTTTACGGGCACAGCTGCACTTGACCTTCGTACGCCAGCGTGTGCTGCACATCCATTTCGGCCTTGATCTTGTCAAAAAGCACCTCTTCAACCAAGGGGAATCAGCTTGCAAATGAACCGGCCAGGCAAGTCGTCGATCCGAATATCGTGCAGTTAGGAAGCGCCCCTTGCGCTGAAGACAGCTGAGGCAAAGAGACTCTGCGGAATCAAAACTACGCATATTTGTAACCGTAAATAGGAAAAAGTACAAGCCAGAAATATAAATTAAACAGTGTGAAAAATTCATAATCAATGTAAAAATTATTGGAAAAACTGTCCGTACGAATTAATCACAGCGATAAAGAATTAATAACCGATTCAGACAAACTAAAATTAATAACCACAGAACTAGGGTAAAAAAGAATAAGAAGCTCGCGCCAAAATTATACGGAAATCAGGATAATCTGCAGACGAAATTGCAAATTGCAACCGAAACTATATCCTTTTCTAAAAACAGTGGCTGGCAGTCAAATGCGGCAGGTGCCCTTCTTGTTCTGTGCATCATACCGCGGAATTCGAGGCGTTAGTAGAGCCGAAGCGGCTGGAGGCCGTATTTGGTTTTCATTAATCAAATTTTATGTTTTTGCTTGTTGCCACAATGTGCACAATATATTGCCTGATGTAAAATGTTACCTTCCCGGGCACAATTCTACCCTCGCAAAATAGGGAAAGAATTTTTTAGAAGCATCAGCAAAGGAAAAAGCTGTTCCGTACCCGTCAGAACAGCAAACTGAGAAGTCGATGGTAACAGCATATGCTGTCGTCTTACACTGTGAGATTTCGTAGTGTGATGGCTATACATGCAGGTTGTGAACGGTAACTTGATGCGATACTGTACGCTTTCGGATACAACAATTTACTGCCGTAGCGAATACAAAACTACCTTTTTGTTACCTTTTGCATAAATATTCAGCCAGATCGTTCCTTGGTCCGAATAACTCCAGACAAAATCCCAAAATTAACATCCTGCTGACACACGTCTCAGGCGGGATTCTTCTGTGCATTTTCAACGATGTCCAGCTTAGGCTGTTCACAACGGGGGTGTCCCATTCATACTAAAATTCGCAGCTGAAAATGCCGGAATCTTGCAAATAAGCAGTTCCGTAACAATTAGCAACGTATAAAATATATAATAAAAATATTTAGACTAACGGCGATATTAATAATCAAGAATTAACATGCCTTCAAAAAAATAAATAAATAAAAATGAATAAATCACACAATCACTTCGAATAGTTACTTAAAATCGAGAGAAAAATACTTCCCTTGTTCGCAGCTTTTATTTAATAAATAAATAAATTAGTTACTCTAAATACCTATTAAAATCACCAGCATGCACAATAAAGATCACACAAAACACAGGTTCATGCCGCAGACTGACCAACCCATCCAACGTCCGGGCGGTCGCTCATTACACGGCCCGACGAACCAGATTTCCCGCGTTACTGGCGGTCGATCACACTCCCAGAGGCGGAAGTCACCGCGCACAAAGGAGCACTACGAAAACCTGGGTTTGAGAACTGGGACTGGACCTGGTAATTTGGGATATGGTATGGTACTGGACCTGGGAACTACGTCCAGTCTGGTATCTGGACATATGGTCTACGGTACTTGCTTCCGGTGCGGTATCTGGTATCTGCCAGGCTGGGAATCGATGTCTAGGTTTTATGGCGGTTTGTATGAACACTGTGCCGGCTTATTGAATGCCTCAGATTCCGTAGCTTCAAAATCTCGGGCCTAATTTGATGCAAAGGAAAACAGCAGAACGAACAAATGGTTTTCGGCCAACATGCGTAACTTACGTGCAATGGGTGCACATACTTCACGGTGCAAAACATGGAGGAAAAAACAAGCGGAATACAAACATCTGTATTACGTTTTCCGTTTATGTTCCAAACATCTGTTTATGCAGCTTATAACGAAACATTTTAGCCCGGAATGAATGCGAGACCCAAACTGCATCAAACGCTACTAAATCTGGTCAGTATTAGAGCAGTTTTAATTTTGTATCTAACAGTAAGAAATTTTCCGGATTTTTAGTGCGGAACATACGTAGCGGTCTACGAGACATTACTAATCGGAAACCTAAAAACAAATTACAGATAATAAATCCAGACTGTTACCAAAAGACCATCTTAAAAACCTACGCATTAATAATCCACAAACTAACAGTAAATTAATAAATTTAAATTGATACAAAACAAGAATTTTAAAGCGTAAGAAAATGCACACAATTTCACTGTTTACTTCACAATGTTAAAAAATACAAAATGGCTCCATGCACACGAGATTTAGTAGCGTTCATTGTTTGTATCTGTAGTATGGGTCGCGTATTATTGCTAACTCCAGTGTACAAATGTTTGTATTTGCGCTTGCCTCTTCCCCATGTTATGCACCGTTAAATACTGTAGGTGCACCCGTTTTACGTAAGTTACGCATGCTGGCCGAAAACCATTTGTTCGTTCTGCTGTTTTCCTCTGCATCAAATTAGGCCCGAGATTTTGAAGCTACGGAATCTGAGGCATTCAATAAGCCGGCACAGTGTTCATACAAACCGCCATAAAACCTAGACATCGATTCCCAGCCTGGCAGATACCAGATACCGCACCGGAAGCAAGTACCGTAGACCATATGTCCAGATACCAGACTGGACGTAGTTCCCAGGTCCAGTACCATACCATATCCCAAATTACCAGGTCCAGTCCCAGTTCCCAAACCCAGGTTCTCGTCGCATCCTCAAAATACCTATTCATTGTCACAATAATTTGCTCTTGCTCAAGAGCATATTCATACGTACATACATACGTATGTGTACGTATGTACGTGTACGTATGTACGTGTACGTATGAATATGCTCTTGTCTTGCTACGGCTACGCCTGCTTATAAAACCATTTCGCATTATCAATCGGTGTCATGATTTTAACAAGGAACATCTTCGGCCACCTCTTCGGGGCTTCTTGCGATACTACATACGTAACGAACTGCATGACCCAGCGAACTTCATTTACCATTCATATTAACTTTAGTTCTTCTGGTCAGTGGTACGCTGCATAGGTCAAGATGGAAACAGGTATTTTTAATGACATCTTACCAGCACAAGGCAAGACAAGTTTATTCTTCTGCAGCATTTCGTTGTCGAACAACCTCTGGAACATGAAACCTGGTCGACAAGAAGGTGTTTTCTACGTACATCAGGCATACGGAAGATAATCGAACATATTCAGACGAAGTTATACGATTTTGTTTTTTTATTCCTTGGGCCATGATAACACGAGGCTGATAAATCCTACACAAATCCTGATCAGTAAACAACAGAAATCAACCGACAGTCCATAAAACAACAGGGATGAATCATTCATCCTCAATCATCATCATGAATGAGGTCACTGGGGGATGAGACACGAACGACCTACGCTAACTAAAACATTACCACACAATTTGCAAAATCTGTTATCTGCCAAACCTGTAGTAACAAAACAAGGTCAGTAACATCTTGACGTAGAATCGTCCAAAAACATAGTTCAGTAAAAAAAAGCAACAGAAAACTATCCACTCTGTTATGCCAGCCTGGTAGAACTGTCTGTGTCCGGAGAAAGAATCGGTTCTGAAGAATCAGTCTTCTGCGCACTGTTCGGACGATAATCCTCACTAGTGGGTGCTACGAGATGGTTCGTATTACACAAGTACAATACTTCACAAAAGGGTTGGTATTTCACCGGATTTACGTGCAGTACGTTTTCGCGTAAAATTCGTTCAACATGCTTTAGTGCTTCGTTGATCTTCTTGCCAGCTTCGTGCTTCGCCTTTCCAGTTGCGTGGACAACGGTGTCGTCCGCGAAGCAGTCGGCAGTCGATAGCATCGTGCATAGTCCCCCATTGTGTTCCCCAGCACGTCGTTGATACAAATGGTGTACCCAACACAAAATGGCCCCAACACCGTACCTTGTGGTACGCTAGATGATAAGGGGAGCCAGTCCGATGTTCGCTTTCCATCCCGCACCCGTTGTGTTTCTCTCGTAAGATAGCTGAACACCAGTTTCAGCACACATCCGCGCATTCCCGCTCTCCGAACTGATAAGCTCAGACTGGCAATGTCCAGTGAAAAGAAAACTCATGCCGTCGTTACGTAACTCTAGAAAGAGTATACTGATACAAGAGCAAACGTAGCACGATGCAGAAGTTCAGTTTGATTTACTGACATAATATAAGATATCCGATACAACTATTTGCTTTGGCTTGATAAGCTGATTAACAGCTAGTTCAGCTATTGATTTTTGATTTTTTAGCGGTGTCTGTGCGTTCACTCTCTGTTTCGCCGCGGCTTTTGCCATTAAAGATTAAACAAAATCTTATTGATATCTGAATATACAACGTATTCCTGGTATGTTTATAAAAATACAACGTTCTGACAACACTCTACGTTTTGTATCGATATTCAGCCAGATCCTTTTCGATTGGAACAACGCCAGACAAAACCCCAAAACACCCTGCTGCGACTCGTCACGGGCATTCGCAAGTACAATCACAGCGAGTTGACTCGTGCATCTAGCGATGTCCGGTACTTCGAGCGTAAGTGCTGTTCACACTGACAATGTCCAGACTAAGTCCAGTTCGTACAAACAATAAAATTCGCACAGTTACGAATGTAAGTAAACAAGGAACAGTAAAATGAAATCGTCATTACGTGAATCTAGAAAAGAACCGATATAACAGCGAATATAGCGCGGTACACAATGTTTAACATCATTTACCAACTATATAACATATAAAACAGCATATCGAAAACTTGAGACCAACGGCAATATTAATAAAGAAAAACTAGCATGCGTTTATCAAAACCACGTACATAATTACTGAAACAAAACATACATTTCAGTTAGTCATCAGTATAATAAAAATCACACAATAAACATTAAAAATAAGTTCTTAAAACGCAACCTCTACAACTGGAACCAAAAACACACAAACATGCGAAGAAATTAAACACAGATGAAATTAATGTAGCAATTACAACCACCAGCGTGTTCGGAAAATGTCAGTTGCGTGACCTTCTTGCATGGTGAGTGCATCATCCCGCACATCAAGTGAACAGCATGAGCACATCCGGGCCTGTCGCTCATCCAAAGTTAAAGTTACTCATTAAGCCATTACACTACGGTATCTCACGGTCCAGACTGCGCTGGAAATGACAGCATGCATTCTGCTTGACAGTCGTCTTTGTGGAAGCCTGTTCACACCACAGCCGCCTTCGTGGATTGCCTAGGTCATTGCCGCATAGAAGCTAAGAGTGTCCTGCGGCGATATGCTCATCGGATGATATGCCAGATACATAGCGAACATTCGTTCATGAGTTCACGAACTATGTACAGC
>JAQGAU010003023.1:0-14053 GCA_034698045.1 Paramacrobiotus richtersi
GCGGAACCTGTTCGCATCTTGGAAATTAATAGTACCGGAACTTTTGCGGACGACTACGGCTGCATTTCCACGTGCTTCCTAATAATAATGAATCACGCATCATACAACATAATTCTCAATTTCTCACAAATTACAACCGCACGAAGATTAAATTATCCTCCGCTGACGGGATATAATTATGTTCTTATTTTGAGCCGAAAAGAAGCGAAATCGAACCACTACACGGGTGGCCGTTACGTGAAACATTTGTTTGAGCCGTTATTCGAGTTTCTTGAAACTGAAATTTACTGAATACGCACTGGCTGTATTAGTAGACGAGTTTTTTGTACTTCAAAGACGCAATATTTCTACAAAATGGGGAGTTTTGTGTGATTTTACGAGAGTGGTAGTCTGACGTGTGGTATTGTTTCGTGGGATACTGCGGAGAGCTGAAATGAGCATGGGAGAAGCGAGTGACTGTGTTTCGGGTCTGCTCTGCGATGCTGGTTCACTGGGGATGGCGGACGGTGGCGTGCGAGACCCCGATACCCTCACTGCGGATTCGGATGATTCGGGACGCGATTCGCCAGGTTCGCAGGCTGGTGCGCCAAGCGAGGCTGGTAGTGAGACGAGCAGCTCTTCCACTTGTTCACAAGTAAGGCTGCGTATGATGATGTATCTGATCAAATCGCACTGATGATGATCAATAAAAAATACAGCCGTACTTTGCTTTTGCTTTTTTGCGGCTTGCTTTATTGTTTTTCGAAATTAATTCCGTGGTCAGTTGAATTGTGCGAACAGTTTTGAGAGCCTTTGAATCTTTGATCAATAGAAAAATACAAAGAGGCAAGGACCAACCAGCCCAGACTTCACCTTATTTTTTTCGTCATTTCTCTTGACGTCGGATTTCGTTGTTCTATATTTTGTAAATGGTAGTAGCGTGTGTGACGATGTAGTTCTTAATACTCGTTGTTATTATGATTTTATGGGATTTTTGCAGCTGTCTGCTGTACGAGGAGTATAAATTAAGTTAATTTAAATTAAATTAAGGAGTTTTTTCCCTGAGTTAGTTCAGTAAATTAGTTCTTCCCAGCACCCCGTCAGATTATATTAAATTGTTGGAAATCTTTTTGCCACTCAACCAGTGAGATTGTTTTCGTGAATGGTTTTGGTGATTATTAATTACTCGATTTATTGGATAATTAATCTGTGGTTTTTTTTATAAACAAACGCATCAGTTTCTGCGTTGTAATCGTAGGATGGAGAAAGTGACGTGTGGGAACCAGACATGGTCACTGTGGATTCTGGACTCACTGCCGATGAGCCGGCTGGCGGGCCATGCAAATCGCTCGAGAAAACTCCCCACACGTCTACTCTTTCACCAGTAAGTGGACGAATCGACACATGCGATTGTACATTCGAAAATTCTTTAAATTGTCTGAGGTTGTAATATTTGTATAATTTATCATTTTATAATTAATTTGTAATTTATTTGTAATTTATTTATACTGTAATATATTTGTAATGTATTATATTTTTATTTGTATTTATTGATTTATGTTTGTAATATTTGTTGTAATCGTTTTTAATCCAAAACATTTTTTAATCCTAGAATTTATTCTTCTTATAATAACAGCGTTTTTACACAAGACCTCTACACGTATTAAAAATTTATAATACTAAAAATTTATGCAGCAATGACAGGTCGTTAACTAACCAATGTCATGGAGATAAGGACGTTGGGTGTTTTTTTATTGTTTACATTAATTTTGTGGACAAATTTGGCGGTACCAGCGCAAGCAGTGCTGTATTGCCTGTGGACATTGCCAATGTCTATTTGACAATCACAAAACAACTGTACAACACCAGGATTTAATTACTTAACAAACCTAATATAATCTGTCAAAATCTAATCATTGAAAAAATGTAGAGGAATCTTTGAGTTTAAAATCCTGTACCCTCCCTTTGCAAGACTAATCCAGTTAATTACTTACTTTTACTCTAACTGCTGGAAGAACGTTAAATTCGGCTTCTTGGTCCAGGTTGAAGAAACTTCGGTCAGGACAGGTGGTCAACAGGAAAACGGACAGCTGACGAAGGCTTGTTGTGATGAGAGGTTGGTGTGGTTGTTGCAGTCTGTACAATTTCGGTCACCTCATAAATTACAAATGTGCTGCTGTGGCAGCCGCCCTTGATCAAAGATGATGATTGAACTGAGCCGAATTCAAATTAATAAGTGGATTTCCGTTTCAGTACACCGGAGATGCTCCCCCTGGGGAGGAGCATTGATGTTGGCGCTTGTGTTGTTCTGACGAATTTATCCTACCAACCGGAGTCGACACTGAGCGAGTGGTTCGGACCCTACCTCAACATCATCCGCCGCGCCCTCCCCCTGTCCCGGGGCTACATTGTCATCCCGAAACTGGAACGGATGCACGCCGAAGGGATCCCTCATCCTTACCTGGAGGTCCGCCGGATGGTCTCTCAGCATCCCGTGAAGCTCCGCAGCGTTTTGATCATTTTTGGTAGTAACGAACCAGCCAGCCGAGCGTTGTTTCCCAGCTTCAGTGCCATAGTCAAAGGTGGCTGTTCGATTCTGGGGAAACGGATCCTTGCACGAAATCATCAAGAAAAGATCTACTGGATGGGATTCTTTGGTTTTTGGTGGGCTTTTGGCATCCAGAAAGAAGGACACGAAATTGAGTTACAATGTGAGCCACGGACATGGATCGATATCGATGATGGCGCGTCGTTTCATCGCCTGCGTCAATTGTCTGCGGTAATCGACCAGGACTTTCCTCTGTGTGCGGATGAGAAAGCTGTCAGGTCAGCCGGTGGTGCATTTACTTCAGAGAAGGATCTGATAATAACTGACCATTTTGTCGCTAGTGGAATTCTTCAGATTTGCTTGAAATTGTGTGCAGTCTGTTTTCCTTAGCGATAGTTTTGTACCACCATGAAATTTTAGGGCGAACTGCATATCACATACCTTTGCGCTGATGCGTCCGAATTGCTTTTTTTTAGAATGAGCCCGAAGCCGACTCCAGTAGCCCTATTGATGGGTCATTTCTCCCAGAACAAGGACTCGCACGCGACGCGGACATCGTGGAACGGGCCGTGGATGGAACTCCTGTCACGTGTCCTTCCTGGAAGACAGGGCTATATGGTGGTGCCGGAAGCCATTAACGCGTACAGTGCGAACGATCCGCCCATCCTCAGAGTTATCAAGGCCAGCATCAGCCAGGGAAAGACCTCAATGCGCACCGTTCTCCTCTTCGTTAGTCGCGGAATAAATGGACCTCTGCCGAAGACAAGTGGCAGTAGGGTCACCATCGACACAGCCCAAGTCAAAGCCTGCATCAAAACGGTTGTTGCATACCGGTATCCGGGCCGGTTTCTTCGTGTCCCGATAACCCTACCGGTTTGTCAAGCTCCGTATGATCGTCTGTATGTCGGTGAAATATGCAGGTGTGATTGTAATCGTAGGTTTATTGGATCTACGCAGCCGGTGCGGGATGGATCGGCGGAGTTATCAGTCCGACGGAGAAACGACCACCAGCGGCTAGGAAGCAGAACGAGAAGGAAAGTGGGGGTGCGGTGCCGTTTGGTTTGGACGACGAGAGCAGCGTGCGCGAGGACGAAATCATTGAGGACGAGGACGTTTTTCAGGTGGAGATGCTGACCGAGTGGAACAGAACCGCCTACCGTCGCCCGTTTCGAGGCGAGTTCCGACAGATGGCCGATCGTGCTCGAGCCTTGTGATTCGCTAATCCATGCTAACGAATCCACTGTTTCCGCTTTGTAGTTTTTTCCATATTGATTTGCTTCTTTTGCCCTTGTAAAATCGGCTGATTTGTCATAATCGAGCTTCTGTGATGTTGATCAACCGGAGATCATGGCGTTGGATGTCTGATACTTTCATGTACGGTATAGACCAAATGAATTGATGGTTCGTCACTTTTAAATTTGAAATTCGACAGCAGGGAACCAGTCTGTATTGTGCTTACAAGACTAATACTTGTAAATGGACTATTCGGAACTATGGCGCAAACATGATATTTCTATGCATGATACATTTTTACTGCAGCATTTATGTACGGTATATACTTGTAATTTAAAGTTGTGTGCGCGCAAACGTTACTAAACAAAACAATATACATTACTATACAATGAAAACAACAAACTACATGCAAACAAACAAAGTTAACAAACTATCTGAACAGTAGATATCCTGGCGACATAAAAAAACACCCCATCGAATCCGATTCGAGCAGATACGAGTACCAGTTTACCTGGCCAGGCGAACACACTATGACAGTAAGAAAATCGTTATGATTTCAAATTCAAACAAGAAACAGTGGAAGTCCTCGATTTCAGACAATTGGTTTTCCATAAGTAAGAAATCGTCTCGAAAACACGCGAGAGTACACTACTTATGCCCGGCGGCCAATTGTGAACCGGTACCCAAAAACTGAGAACACAATGCGTTTAACAATCCTGAACAGGTAAAACAGTGAAAAACGGGAACAGAGCACTGAGAAACACGCTAGTTAGTAGTGGTTATCAGATTCCAAGTATCACCATTTGAATGGTGACGATGGGAAGCATTTTCTTACAGCAATCGATGCTTTCTTACAGCAATCGTTTTTTCTCGGTGTGCATGGTGAACAGTTACACATTTGCGATTTTTTTTGGAGCTGAAGCAGCTGGAACTGAAGTTAATTCGAGAATTTCGGAAAATTTCGGCAGCACGCCCTAGAAGTGTCCTTCCTGGGTTTGGGGGTGCTGCTGGAAAAATGGATTTGTAGAAGCTTCAATGGAGCTGAAGCTTCTGTCCGAAAATAAAAATAAGAAGCTGCTGAGCTAGAGGGAAATTCACAACCAATCAGAGCAAGCCCCCCCCCCTTTCTGGATTTTTGATTTCAGGCTTTTTCAGCAAACAGCTTCATTTTCGACTCGCTCGGCAGCACGCCCTGGGAAACTGCAAATTCTTACAGTAATTATTAATTACAAAAAAACTTTCTACACAGTTTGGAATAATCGATCAATAGCAATTCAAAACTGGTATTAGGGCGTGCGATAAATGTTACTGCCGCCCCTTGCACGGACGTGTGGCAGCACGACGAGTACTTGCTGTTCCCATTGTTGTTGTTTTATTGATACGTATGTCTACGGTCTACCTCATTGATTCCATTCAGTCCATTGTGAAGTTGTTATTGTGATCTATTCAAGCAGTCTGAACTCTGAATCTTTACCCACTTGTCCGAAAAAAGTTAACTTCAGTACGAATTTTGCACAAAAAAGGTCTGGTACAGAAGATGTTTCTTGTCCGATCAGCTGCGCTCACAAACAGCACTCGTCAGAAAGATGACTGCTAACTGTTTGCCATAACATGTCGTAAAAAACCAGCATTTATCGTCGCATGAGAGTAAGTTTCTCTTTCCAGATGGCGAAGAACAAAAAGAAAGTGCGTAGTTCCAACCAGTCGGAGCTTAAGCTTGCGCGTAGGGGGACCAGGACTCGTGGCAACAGGAATCAGGCTGGAGCAGGTAATCACTCTCTGTAATCACTCACTTTCCTCGCTGTTTAGTTGCTACCGAAGCCATCAGGTACTGAGTTTACTGACTATTGATATGACTAGTGCTAGACTGCTAGTCACTCAAGCACCACGTCTCAGAGTCAGAGAGATATCCTGTGTAATGACACTGTTGGCGAAGATGAAGTTTTGGTCGTAAATATCGCGCACTGCAGCACAGTGAGCTCAGTTAGCGAGCTTCGGCTCACGGTCATACTGCTGAGCTAACAGAATCTGAATACTGAATAGTAATACGGACCTAAAGTGGCGGATGGCAGCTCAGGCCTACGGTCCATAGCAGACACATTTGCGAAACTGTTTTTTAACGGAGCGATGCAATAGGAAGGTTTCCCATAATTGCCGAAGCTTAATAAAAGAAGTCTTTTCATCCTTCTCAATGTTTTACATATATTGCGTACTATATTGAAAAGTACAGAATCGAAGCCCAGAAGAGCGTGCTTTTAGCACGTGTCTCTAGGAGCAAATTTACTTGCGGTCCAGGATCTCTATTTGGGCGCCCATCGCGCATGAGATCTATAACGCCTGCACATTGCACTGACTGTGGTAGTATTGTTACCAACTTACCAAACCCTGAACTGCCTCACTTAGAACGGCTTTAGTATGTCCGACCTACTTGCTCTGTTTTTCAAGCCTAGTCGAACTTTCCTGTGCAAAAGCTACGTCCCATTGTTTAAGGGCATGTTCGGCGGCTTCGAACATTTCCTGAATGATTTTCCCAATTTTTACGGCGGCCACTTCGGTAGTTAATTCTAAATTTTCAGCCAAATCCGTAGTGCGCACGGCAACGACCTTGGCTTCGCCAGTGCCTGCTTTAAAGGGTCAGCTCAGCCGTTTCCGTTATTTCAATGATCATCGGCTTACGGGTTATCTCAATCAGACGGACTTTAACAATATCGGGTACAACGTAACCTCCTTGCTCTAGTCGTCCAGCTTCGTCAAACTTTCAGCAGCTCCGACAGGCTCTTCCGTAGCTAGGGCGATTCACTACCTTACTGATGTTGCTCTTGAATTGTCTTCTGTCCTGTGTTTGATGATTGATCGTTTCAGTGATTTCTCAGGGGCAAGTTTTTCGATTTTGTCAGCTACATAGATATAATATTATTATACTTCGATTTTGTCCAGTGTTAGTCAGGTTTGAGTTTGTGCGTCTAACGGTAGTCATGTCACCGCAGATATATACTGCAGTCTGCAGTAATCCTTGTCGAGATCACATGTGCGCGTGTAGAATGAATCAATGCACAATGCAGCCGCTAGGACATGCTGCAACAGTGCGCGTGGAATGAAGGCATGTCGGCCGCCCATACTGACAAACTCGAAAGGGCAGAATACCGATCCTGTGTGAGGCTGTGAGCGCTGTCAAAATTTGTATCTGGGAGACTGAGATCGCTATCGAAGCATCTCAGCCAAATCCACGACATGTCGTACAACAACTTCGGCAGTGCTTGCCAATGGTGACCTTCGGCACTGCGATCTTCAACGGCATTGGAAGTCTTACGATCGGCAACTTTGAATATTACTTTATAAATCTTATAACGACTGCATGTTGCCTGCACCGACTCTCCTTTCAGCAGTTTCAACTGCCGATTACCAGAATTGTCGCTATTCTGTGAAATTTGCCGTGGGGGACTTCGGAAGCCATTTCATGACTTTTTCTTCCCATTACTGAGGCTTCGTCTAGGTCTGTCCCTGTCGACCGTTGTGCTTCTGTAGTAGTTCTGAAACCTTTTTCGCGTTCCCCAACATTCGATTCCGTTTCTTGGCCGGCTAATTCTAGCACCCATTGATTTGTCTAGAAAGGAACTGTGCCCTGCAGATATCGAATCCCGAACCGAGAGTTTTGACACGTATTGATTTGCTGACTTCAACAGAATGTGTCTCCAGCGCCTTGATGTCTTACCACTGTCGTTTAATACCGAACGTTCTGTCGCGGTGCTAACTAACGGCTGAATAGTTTACTGAGTAAACGGTAAATATAGCCACATGGATGAGGACTCGTAAAACCGACTCGTAAAACCGGTTGAGTCATCGGCGTGAATCAATCTAGCGGCGTTACCGCGCAGCAGTGGAAATGGCGCTATCACGGCCATGGACAGGAGCAGGGAACTGAGAACCGGGCGGAAATGTGGCTGATTCATTTAGCCTAGTTGTCTGGAGTTCTGTCTAGCTTGATACAGTGTGGAGCATGTTCCCAGTGCGGGGAAACTTTCACAAGTACAAGAACCTGCGGTTAAAAAGAGGGATATCATAGGAGGACAAATCAGGATCTAAGCATAATGTGAACAGCAGAACATCGCTGGGATCATCTCTCGGTACGGCCTCTATGTAACGAAGAATGATTCAGGAGTACGATTTAGCAGTACGACAGGTACCATCCTACGTTATTGTGGTGGCTGAATACAGTACTGTATACTGTGCTGGTGTATCATCATACAGCTTATTATAACACAACGACAGCCAGAGCTCCGTACCAATGACCTTTATATACATGACCATTACACTGACACATGTGGAATAATGCGATTAAGGACAAAGGAACATAAGATTAGCAGATCAGTATACTCGAAACCCATTTCTGAACTTGCTCTTAAGTCCCAGGGATATTCTGCTGTTGGCGTCCTGCGTAGATCCCGGTATGGTGTCCTTATGACAAGATTTGATCTCTTATGATATTCCTTGATATTCTACTTCTTAATCACACGTTCTTAATTGTGATTATAACAGTTTCCCAGCACTGGAAGCGTGCGTCATGCTGTATGAAGCTTGGCATAACTCCAGATTACTAGACTAAACGAATCAGCCACATTTCCGCCCGGTGTTTACATATTCCAGTCCACCCGGCCGTGATAGACCCATTCTCAATGCTGTGGCGCTGTTGGTCGATTCCACACCGATGAGCCATCGGCGATGACTCAACCGGTGTAATGAGTCCTCATCCATGTACTAACCCGGCCATATTAATTTTACCATTTAATCGGCCATATTTGATATTTCCCATTTAATCAGTAAAATATTCAGCCGTGAATTAGCACCGAACTAGCGCCGCGGCAGTTCTTGACACTAGCTCGTTACCTGATTACAGATAGACGTATCAATGCGGTAGACAGTAAACACTCAACGTTACTATGTTGTAGACTATCTGGATACGGAGCCCACAGAGCACCCGACGGCAGGTGTGGCTCTCGGACAGGGCGAAGAAGGCCCTCAGGCAGCGCAGATCGCCCAGTCTGTGCCCGGTGAAGCCACTCGTGAAGACCAGCTTGCCACGGAGTTGGCTGCATTGAATTTAAAGCCATCGGAATCGGGTAAGTAACTTCCATACCATAGTACAAGCTACTGTTGAAAATACGCGTGCTTGCCAGTTACCATGCTGTTGCTGGCAGGTTGACACTCAGAAGTCTATGCCACTATGGCATGGGAGAACGTTGTGTAACTTATGGCACTTCAGACTGAAAATTGGCGATTGGCCTAATGAATACACATGCGATTTGCTACACAGACTATGCCATTAAAAAACGGTCGCTTACAGTTTTTAGAAAAACTGGCTTTCTTTACCTTTGGGCTGTGGCTGGCTACCAAGTACAGAATCATTTCGTAAAGTCTTGGAGTTTGTCCCGACAAGTGACAGTTTTCAAGTACTGTAGAGAAAAATGAAACGAAGAGCCGAAAGTTGACCGAAATTATCGAATGCTGCAAAAAAAAGTATGAATAAATTAGGAAACGTCAGCTCGGAATCACAAAGATTTTACGAGTCTCAGCGATGATATTACGTTTGACGTTATTTAACAAATTTAGGCATCTTGTTTACGCCTCGTGAAGTCGGTGACATCGTGCCGGGAAACGGTAAACCGATCCAGGGATCCCCCTTCAAAGTGCAGGTTGTCGAGAAAGTGTGCGACGCTGCCCGTGTACAGGCCTCTGAAGCATCCGTCGAAAAAGATGCCAAGCAAGCCGGTATGCATAATTTCCCAACGATATTTCGATGTTTGCCAAATATTCGAATTACTGCCGTGTTTTTGTTTATTGCAGGCAATGGAGGGATAACTGCATCTACAGAAGAGTGAGTACAACGTTATGACTAAAAGGAAAAATTTATGTTGGTTGGGACTACACGGCTTAGTAAACACTTCGATATTTATTGTTGCAGACCAAATAAAGCCAATATTAAGTGCACCGAAGGAGCCGGCGACACCCTCCAAGTGGGAGACTTACCGACACTCGGCACCTGTAACCTCGACACTCGTTTTGCTGACCAGCATGCATCAGGTAAATGTTGGAGTGAAATGAGGACTTTCTCCCTTTGCACTGCTCATGAATCTCATGGGTAACAGAACCTACGTGGTACCATGTATGATTTGTGGCTGAAAGCCTGGAATGAAAGCGAACTGTGGATCATGACAAATATCGTTGGGCTGGCTTGCCAGTCGACGATTCTGGCAGACTTGTCGATTGTTTGAGTGTCGATTGTTACTACGACATATTTCTCGGTCAACAGGCAGCCCGTTTCATGTCAATGTGATGAGAGACGGAACGTGCACATTGCTGGAGAAGACTACCCATACGGCGCAGACCACTGAGGCGTCGCATGCTAGTGCCAAGTGCGAGGTGCATTTCAAACTGGCTGGTACGAGTGACTTGCTAAAAGGTTTCAAAAAAATATGACAATGCCAGGATTTTTCTAACAACATGTGTCTTATGTTGCGCTTTGCATCCTCAGCTGGAGGATCCGATACGTGTAACATGAGGGCCCAAGTGACCTACCCCAGCAGCAAGACGGAGGATGTTGAGTTGATTGATCTGAAAGCCTCAACCTACAAAGTCTGCTTTGTGACGACGGAGAAGGGTGCGCACACTATCACCGTCCAGCGCAAGAACATGGATACTGTCGGCCTCCTTAAAGACGGTGATCCCAAAGATGACTCGCAGGTTGCTCCAAAAGTGGATCAACCAGGTATGCTTAAGTTTTGAACTTTCATCGTGGCAAGAGCCATCACACGGTACAGTACCAAGAGCCAGCGCGTTCAGACTGCAAAACGCACGTTAAAACAGTACACGAAGAGCCAAACTTGTTACCAGATACCCTGGAACGTGCGGGTGAGTACTGAAAACAAAAGCTGCATTACCCTTAACTACGGCAAAACTAAAGCGGGGCTTAATAAAAGCGGCCGATCGGGCTATATGGTCAATCCGCGAATTTTGCGTCCGGCAAACTGGACTAACTCAGCAAAGGCAGCGTCCAAAGTGCCCAACGTTTCAACCGCTAGGGGATAAAACAAATAACCACGTTATTTGTTTTGAACAGTTTTTGGGGACGGCCTTCAAAAAAAGACTCGTAGCATCACATTGTTGCTGATACTACAACCGCACGTCGATTGCAAGTAAATAGTTGACATTGATCTGATTCGAAAGGCGCCACAATTCACTGTTAAACCTTTACTAGTGAATCGGCGTTTGGAATACTTCCTTGAGTTGTTTTTCGATTTTCAGTTATGGTGTCGAACAGCGTGAATTCGGCTTAGCGAATAACCAGTAAATAAATAACTATCCAGTACCAGTACTTCAAGTACTACAGTATCAATACTCACCGTGATCACAAACACGAGGGGTACGATTTTCCGCCCCGCAATGCCAGATGCAATATTCATCGTATTAAAGCGTGCCTCATCATCGTTACTTACAACATTAATCACATCTGATTAATAATGCTTTTCTAACACGATGCTATATCTGGTATTAAAAAAGCTCGGTAATGTAAACTAAACGGGACTCTTTTCGAACGTCCTCTACGAACGCTACGCTTAAAGGGCATTAAGGTCTTATTGTGATTTCTTCGTGTTCCTTCCAACACCAGCACACTTGGCTAGTGGACCGCCTTACAGCAACCCACTTTTAGTTGATTAACGTCAACGTTTTAATATGACAGTGACCAATAGTGTGATTGTCTCGATATTACAGTAAACCTGTAACTTTGGGCACCAATGCACATGGAACCACTGGTTACTTTGAAGACGGCTTCTTCACCGGCGCGCTCCGTAGACTGTAACAGAAGATGGGGAGGGCTGGGTACTCGAAACACAGCGTAATCTCGTGCACTGAACACTTCCTATTAGCGTGCGTGGTAAATTATCGCTGTTCAAGTTGAACGCACTCAAATAGCCCAGGTGTTTTTCAAGAAAAAAGCGTTTCCTCTTTTGTTTCGTGTTTGCACTACTAAACTAGCGAGCCATTAGCTCCGCCCTAACGTGGGGGTGGGGGCTTAAATGCACTGAATAATTCTCAACATTTAACGATTTTTGGTAACGCAGGTGTTCAAAGTACATAGGTTTTACTGTATTGGAAGGACGTACATACAGATCAGATTTTAGTACTTTATGATCACCGGATTCAAAGTCGACCGGCCGACGGCGCAGCGTCCAGCACCGTGCTTCAGTATGTCGCAAATTGCAGTAACTAATACTATAGTTCATCAGTTTCAGTGTATTCCGCACTCCGCAGTACATATTAGTGTATGTAGCTTGGAATTTCCTCAGAACGAGAATTTTGCAACAGGAGGTTGCACTTAAACTTTCTACATGGACTCCAAAACAGTCGGATGTTACGCTCGCAAATCGCTTTTGGATCACACATCACTCTCACCAATATAGACATTATCAATATAGGTAGCAGCAATACAGAACTTCTTAACCACCAGAAGCCAGCACCACATCCAGTTCTACCGGTTCATGGCAGCGCAGACAAAGGTCTTCCTCTGTTCAAACTATAGGTCACTCGCTTTGAAGTCGCCATTTACGCCTGATTTTTTCGGCTAAATGTCTGTACTGCTTTAGGTGAATCCGGCATTCAGGAGCAGGTTAACCTACGCCTTCTGGTTAACTGCCTGCAGGAAGGCGCTGAAACAAGGCCAGAAGCGGACTTTTATCAAGTCGTCCAGCTGACATTGGATGTGACTTTTCCCCACAGTGAGGGGTTCGTCACAAATGCTCAGGCGTGCGTTCCAAGATTGAACAAGAGGGCGCTGGAACCAGATTTCATCATGAAGTTCATCTGGCATGATGCGAAAAACAGACCGCTTTCTGTCGAGGAAGTCCTTTCTGTACGCCCTAAACTTATACCTTTAATGGTGGTCGAAGTGAAACTATGCATTACCGATAAAGCGACGCCTTTGGAAGACCTAGATGAGTACGTCTGACTTGACCTCAGAAACTTGTTCCACTGGCATATGAATAATTTTAGTAATTCAAGAATGTGCTTTTCAGACAACTGTTCCTGTATGTGGATAACATACTGCTTAATAGAGAAGTGCAGTCGTTGGTTTTTGTGGCATGGGAATCGATGAATTTCAAGTTCGGAGTAGCCACGAGAATGGCTGATAACAGCATCAGAAAGGAATGGACGAACAAAGCCGAGTGGACATCGACAACAGACCAGAATTCACTCGAAGCTATTAAGATCTAATGTCTTCGATATTCTACGCCGGTGTGGCCGATTACCGCCTTGGTTAGTCGCGTAGTTTGCTGCGACGGAAATAAAATGGGTAACGCGCGGCGGTATGTTGCAGTAGTGTTGTACTGTTATTTGGCGGTGAGTGGCTAAAAAAACTGAAATAAATCTGTTGTTTCACGTCCCTTACGCCATATTGATTTTGTTTTTTATCCTTGCTTATAGGATGGTAATGTTTGACTCATGCATCAGCTTGGGGGTAATGCGGGTCACGTATTCCACGTTAACTCGCTGAAGTTCTCTGAAAACTAAACCTTGCAAGCTTTTTCGACATGCATAACACAGCATAACCAGTCTATAGAGATCGCTACTTTGCACAATTTTCTAGTATGCATCACAAATGCCCGTACAATCACTCACAGTTTGAATCCAAATTTTCTAACTGTCTTGCCGCCAATCTGCAGTCCTCTTCCGCAAAAAATTATCCCCCTGCTCGGAACACCGGTGGCAGTTTGCATTGTATTCACCAGTAATGGTACAGCCTGGAAATCAAGTTTAATCAACCGTTCCACTTCTATGCGGCGATAGCGCCAACATTTGACATATAGATAAGTAGATTGGTAGAGTTATGAAAGTTTCGCAATAGTAATGGTATGACTTCATTAGCATGTTCCGAGAACAGGTTAATTTTTAAACAAGTGAGAACATTCAAGCATGAACGTTGGAAAAGCGGTCGGAGTAACTGAACTTCATCCGTCTTTTTTGGTCATCCATGGTGCCAAAAACGGAAGCACCGTTCCCTTGTTGAATGGCAATCAACAGTCGCTTGCGGAGGAATTCATGAGATCGCAATTTGCAGGTGCAGTAATTCTGCTTACTGGAATAGTTCAATTTGCACCGACAGTAGTCAGTAGTCAGCGCTTACACCGGACTTCAAGCAGACGCGGCCGTCTCGGTGAAAGTATTGTTTGTACGCACACATTCTCCGAAAATCTCAACCACGACACTGGCAGTCTGGCTGCGGTAAGTGCTGGTGTGATC
>JAQGAU010003024.1:0-14052 GCA_034698045.1 Paramacrobiotus richtersi
ATCGTCAGGCACATCTGTTTTTGCTAATTTTTAACTATTTAAAAGTTAATTTTCAACCAGTTTTGCAATGAAACGACAAAGTTCAAGAAATTATGAAATTGTTATGTTACAGAATTATGAAATCGTGAATAAAGTTATGAAAATTATGAATAAAAGTTATGCATTTCTCTCTGTTATGTTATAAAATTATGAACTTTATGAATATTATGAAACTTATAAATTTTACATGGAAATTATGATTAAAGTTATAAAATACTGAACTTCTCTCTGGTTTTCAGTACCAAGCCTTCGCCTCCGAGATCGCCTTCTCCAAGATCCCCCTCCTCCTAACCTTCAGCGAGAACGACGAATTCGTCGACACGGACATCTCCTATGAGTTTGCCAAGTTTCTCGGTATCCGCCAGGACGACATGACCGTCCACGATCGCGTGGGGAACATCGTCAAGGACCGGGTGGAACACGAGGACCGCGACCACTACATCCGGTGTATGGTGTTCCAGAAAGGCGGGCACTTTGCTCAGCGGAAGGAACCAACGGCCACGATCATTGTTAGAGCGGTGGAGGAGCTGTTTGACCATGTGATCGGGGAGAATAAGCGACGACACCAGGAGATGTTGACGTTCTATGAGGATCGGCCGTTTGGGTACTTACCGACGAGACCGAATCCGAAACTGATGTTGAAGTGATGGGGGATGGTGTAAAGTGGTTGTTTTGTCGGAATGGATGATTTCCCTGTGCTCGTTGTGTATTGTAGAATTTAGACAGTTGTTTCATTTTGTGCCGGTTTCTGGAACCCATAGACTCTACCGAACGGAAATAATGCGGTGTACGTAATTTTGCTGTCGGATTACATAAAGCGTTTCTACATTTACCGGCGTCGTACTGCTTATGTATTATGTATGTACATGTCGGAAACTGCTGCAAATAAGAGATAATGCAAATAAGTAAATAAGGGAGCTCGGCTAATCAATTAATTAATTAAATTTATAATTAGATTATTTTTTAATAAATAATTATGTAATTAGTTTATGAAATTATAATTTAATTTGTAATAGTATACGTAGGGAAGCGCCACGTTCCCCAGCTCCGGTTTCTTTTTCCACACCTTTCTTTGATTATTAAATTAATTTTCATGGTGTGCCATTTGTTTATGGATTTTGTGACGTCTTGTGATAATGTTTAGGCGGTAATTACATATCCGCGCATAATGCCACGCGTTACATTACAATCTCCAATCACTAGTAAATGACACCACATACTTTTTGATTACTATGCAAGTTTTCCCTTCGGCTGGAAAGATTCCGATACGTATAAGCAGAACCTGGATTATATTCTTTATGCACAAAATTGCTTCGTCACTGACGCTCCCAGACGGGGTAATTAGCTATGGAAAGGAGTGCTGCAGGTCTATGACTGCAGGACGAAGGGTTACATCATCCATTCAACGGCTACCAGATGGTTCTTAATTACATGATTCCACTAATACCTGCCATCCATAAAGCATTTCCGCACAATTTGTTCCATTAACATTCACAGAAATGCCTCTGCTGACGTTGACCTTTCTCTGCTTGGCTGCTGCAATGGTTTACATTCCATTGGTTTTTATGTCATCCAGCAGAATAAAAAAGACAATTCCTCTAGCGGAAGATGCCTCCATGATTCCGTTCTGGAAAATTATTGCTTCACCACTCCTTCGGGTACACTTGGGCGATCGGACCGGGTCAAGCGATTCGAACGAAGCTAAGTCAATAACTATCTACCGTTACCCATGGAAGGCCGCCGTATCGTCATCCCAGTCTGTATCACTGGCCTTTGCTATGCAGAGACTGCATAACGAACTTGTCCCGAATTGGCGGATGACACATCCCCCGAAAAGTGCGATTAACCGACCTCCGAGGATTGGATAAGTGTATTCTAGTGCATGCCACTTTACGGGTGCACCATATTTGCACATAGCTCTGCATACATATGGAATTTGTCAACGAATGACGCTGTTTGCCAAGCTGATGTGCTCCTATAACTTACTGGCTGTACTTTTCTGATTAATTTAGAAAATTAGTTTGTCGTACTGACTTAGGGAAAAAAATATATGGTTGACCTTCCTGTCAAAAACGCTCATTTGGCTCGTTATGGTCCAAAAATGTAATCCGCCACAATCCTCCATGAAATGTGTTTTTTTCGCTAATGATTGCAACTGGCACTGCAGCACGTGAAAAACACTTACAGCGACTGGCCAGTTGGAAGTTCGCATCGACCAGTCTAGCTCAAACAACCCACACCAGCCGGGTTTTCGCAGTAATTCGATTAGCGGTACTTGCGCGCTTTGGCTCTTCATTGTTCTCACTTAATTTGCACAGGGAGTGCCAGAGCAACTGGCAGTTCACCAGTTACATTTCTCCAGCTGCACCCCGCATTGTATGTTTCTGGGGCATTTTAGATTTCCTTTACATTGATAAGGGTTGTACAGATAAATGTTTTATTTGCACATAATCTAAAGAATGCAGCTGATTTTTGGCCTTTCGGTGTGTACATGACGTGTGAAAGGTCATCTACATCATTCTACGTAAAGACGTAGCCGAATTCGAAGTGACCTTGTATCGCGCCTCGTAATCCTCGCCGAGAAACAGGGTCAACGGTTGACTGAGGATGGGCAACATTCTTCTGCATATATGTACGTGTTTACGAACAACGTACATTCAAAAAAGACTCCGGACCCGGTACGGCGCATCAAGATCCAAACTTCCAGCGTCATGCTTTTGTGTGTTCTGCCCCACGCAATTACGTAACATGGCACTTTGTTTCAGTTATCAAAGTAATCAAAGGTTCACCGTACACCATATTGGCATCCAAGCTGTTGTCCGGAAATCTCCTACAGAAACTTCCCGGAAACGACCGGCAGTAAACTTCATACTAACCGCAACAGGACGCAACATTCAATTCTTTTGCGGACCTCGGGACGCCATTGGGCTGGGACCGCTGGGTGCGTCACATTTCAGGGTCCGGTTACTCCAGTTACAGTTCCTCTGATTACTGTGTAAACAAGACTTTCTAAGCTTCTTCTTCAGGTGACAAAGAACTGTCACCACGGAGTTATAACGCAGCAAACGACTTTCACTGTTTTCGCAGAAAAGGACTCACAGACTGGCCGAAACGCGGTAACTTGCCCTGGAAATCGAACAATAGTCCAGCGCTGCTAGTATGTATTTGGCTGTAGGGCGAGGCATACCGGGATAAAAACATTATATAATCGTTCCTAAAGATAATTTCGAAACATTTCTTTCCTTAATAATACAAACCATTCATCATACATTCTGCTCCATTAAGCGTGAGTGAAATGCCTTTCCTAACGCTGGGTTTTCTCTGCTTTACTGCTGCACTGATTTTCCTTCCACTGGTTTTTGTGTCATCCGGCCGAAGGAAAGAAACCACTCGATTAACCGAAGGCGCCTCTATGATTCCTCTTTGGAGAATAATCGTTCCGCCAATCATACGAAAACTCTCTAAAGGTAACAGAACTGAGTCCAGTTGGAAGGAATCGCTGCCAATAACGCTCTACAGCTATCCAGTGAAGTCCGTGCTGGCTGAATCGCGGTCAGTATCACTGGCTTTCGCTATGCACAGTTTGCACACCCGACTCGTCCCGAACTGGCGAATCACGTCGCCTCTCCTGAAGAACACGATCAACCGTCCTCCAAGGATCGGATAAGTCGTCTGCATGACCTTTTACTTAGAGATAGTTTACGTTTTGTACATAACTTTGCATAGTTTAATCTACCGCTCTACGCATGGCTGACTTGCTCAGATATCTTTATCGTGTCGAAGCCATGTGCTGTACATCCAAGCGCTTATACTGCCAGTCTGCCATGCGGATACGCATATCTGTACATACATTTACTGTGCAGACATTAATGATGTAATCGTTAACTGTACCGTTTAGTTAATTTTTGGAATTGAATTTTCCATTTTTTTTAAGTTTCAGCAGCAGAATTGCCGGCTTGCTGTGAGTAAAGCATCACATCATAAAGGTTTGTTTGGGTGCTGCAGTGATCCTTCACTTCGAACCTGTCAATCGGCTACTTTGCATTATTATATTCATGCGAAAAATCATTGTATTTACGCGAAAATATGACTGTGTGCAGAGATCTGAACTGACAATATGGATAGCGAAAGTAGTGTCACTAGTGTGCCTCTCCCGACGTACCGATCATCGTCACTAGTGCAGCATCGCGGTCTGAAAGGTTCCGATGCTACCCACTGCTTATTGCTTGTTGGCCTACACCGTTGGTCGGAATAGCTCAAAAATATCACGGAATCAAGAATTAAGAATATCAGTCAGTATAGAAATACGACTCTTAAGAACATGAGCTAAAATGTCAATGGAGCAGGAACAAAACTATGGTATCACGATTTACGCACGCAGAAGTTTCCGCAGGGAGATCTGTGTTGTACACGAATCTTACGTACTTTACTGTAGTACGGTACATTCGACGAAACGAAGCGACGGTCATCGCTGTATTCAGGAAAACAATGAAAGTGTTTACAGTCTGTGAATGTCGTGACGTGAGTTTTGCGGACAGAGGAAATTTTTAGTCAGTTGGTCGCATATGGTTTGACGACATGAATAGGTAGGGATTTCCTGATTAGTGATTCCACTCTGTTGTTAGTCAGCGTAAAAAGTAAACCTCCACACACCGTGCACTGCCGAACATTTATCGGTTTTGGACCGGCAAAGCTGGCGCGTTGTGTAACAGAGATTGTGAAAATTTCTTGAAACGCTTCCGTTCTGAACTTCTGGGTACGAACAGCCGGAAAACCCCACCGTAAGCAACTGATATGCTTTTTTCCATAAACCTTTTGGGCGTACTATCTTACGTATCAGGATTCCCAACCTGGATATTGCAGTTTAAGACAGTTACGGAAGGAAAATTACGCTGCGAGTAGCGCAAGGCCTGCAGTGCTCCAGTTTAGTTTAGTTCAGTTTGTTTACCGAGCAGACAAACCAACTGGCACTCAAAGTCTGTTCTACCGTGTTCTACTATTAAAGTCAGTATTCCGGCTGATTGCTTACGTTATGGCTGAGTGCTGTAAATCCTCAGCCCATACTCGCATCGTGCACAAGGACGTGCATTAAGTGGGTAACTTAATTTCTTCCGCTGTAAGCACACAAATGGTATCCGGGGTCGTTCATTTCGAACAGCTGGTATTTTGTCGAGAAACGAGATCGCATTTGTACGCCGGGGGCAAAGCAACCGGATCCGGATTCACATGGTGAAGCCCGTGTGACAGGTGCAAAAAAAGTGTGGCGGCTCGACGATGATGCCGATAAACAAGAATTAACTGCGAAGATAGGCCCATAAACGCCATAATTGTTTTGGTAGTTTTGTGGCGGAGGTAATAGAATTTTATAGACACAGCAATTTGCTGAGAAAATTCACACTTACATTGCAACATGATCCTGTCCGGATTGAGTGTAGCCATTTTATCCGTTTATGCGATCACGGAGTCGGTTGCGTATCCGTGGTTTGAATGGAGCTGCAAAATATATGATGATCAAACCCTATCCTGCCTCCATTTTGAAAATCAAACGGTTCCAAAAATACTTCCAGTTTCCTCACTGCATCACAACGTGATGTCTTTGCTCGTTGGTGTTTTACATGAATCGGATGCGTACCGTTGCTCAAAAAAGCAGCTGAATTATCTTAATGACACTATGCACCCGATAGCCCACGAAAGTCATCTGAGAAGAGCGGGGTTCACTCAGTTTTACTTCGATGACGGACGCTTGAGGCAGATCAACGCATGGCTGGACAACGTGAAAGACACGGTAGAATCACTGGAGATCTTGTGCGGCGTGCTCACACACCTGACTCTGGGATTTCTAGAAGGTTTAAGCAGTTTGCGTGAGCTGTACATTATGTTCACCGGTTTACGCGAGGTGGGGCCTGACTCGTTTAGTGAGATGACAACTATCCAGCATTCAGGTTACATTTTGGAAACTCTGGACCTGAGCTGCAATCCAATTGCTTCTTTCGACTGGGCCGTGCTACTGCCATTTGCTGACACCCTGCAGGTAACAGCATAGCGAGACTGAGACGGATGGGCCTCTCTGAGCCCTTTCCGCTAGATTGATTTCTCG
The DNA here is from genome assembly GCA_034698045.1 of Paramacrobiotus richtersi. NCBI lineage: Eukaryota > Metazoa > Tardigrada > Eutardigrada > Parachela > Macrobiotidae > Paramacrobiotus > Paramacrobiotus richtersi. The sequence goes on from JAQGAU010003024.1 coordinate 6,137, forward strand.
ATTTTTCTAAATTAATAAGCGGAGATTTCTCGATAGATTTCGCTTTTGTCGGAAAACTAATGAATTTCTCGACCGGTTAGCCGAATAAAATGAGTGAATTCTCCACAAATAATCTTTAAATCAAACATTCTGTATATACAAACTGGTGAAGAACAATATCATCAACGCTTGTTTCACATCCTCCCGATTCAAAACAGTTGAATACCGTGAAATAACTTCTAATGATGCATACGACGATGCATTTCGCACAGAGTTTCAATAAGCCTCTGTTATAGCTTGTTGGACTAGATAACACCGAACTCACCGCGATGTTTGCCAGCGCCCCAGTATCGTTTCCGTCACTGCGGATGGCCAGCATAAGGACTACATATTTGTCGACGATCTCGGCCTCGGTCCTCGCAACATGGCCACGTTCGGGGAAGTTGGGAGTACTTTTCGACGGTAATGCAGTATGTCCTCGTGACAGTTTGTGCAGATGTTGCTCGCTGTTGCCGTTAGTCGAGTTTGCAAAGGAATCAAAGACATGGATACAGATTGATTGTGGTAATACCTCCAGTACCGTGCCTGTGTATTGCAATCGAACGGATATCGCCCAGATGACAAAAAAATCGACTTGTTCAGGACAGTGCTTGAATGGTGGAATTTTACTGGACTTATCAGAGCCATCCCGATTTGCCGGCTGTAAGTAATATGAATCATTACGAAATTTTCTCGGGTCACTAGATCTAATTATTTCACTAGTAAACAATCACAATTTTATTGTAATCTCAACTATAATAGCCAAACCCTGTTTTTTGTTAGACTTACAATAGGCAAGTTCTTACTAACTGGCTATTCAAAATTTTGTAACTTTTTGGTTTATTTTCGAAACAGGAAATCAGATTAGACCAATGTGCTTAGGAACCAAGCCGTATAACTTTACGGTTTCAAAACTAGCCCGTCATGTCATACGGCTAGTAAGAAATATGTCCTTGTTAAAATTAGCAATCGTACAGTTACGAACTAGTACGTTCGATAAGGTCAGCTTCCGTCACAAAAACGCTTGACGAGCAGGGTTTGAGCACACTGATTGTTTCAACTGAATTAAACATTAGAGATTCTGGATTCGTTTTAATTTAACGTAGTTAGGTGAGCCTTGCCAGTTTTGCCAACTTTCCCTCGGTTTAGCCACTGCAGTTCGAACGTACAGGAAGACAGTACCGGAAGTCATGGCGGAAACTGGGATTAATCCAGTTGAGAAACGATGGAAAGCTCTGGACGCGGCATGGTTGTACCGAATAGCGAATTTTGCATCCGCTGATATCCCTGCCTATCTGAGAGAACTCATCGTCTTCCGTACCAGCGAAAGAGACCTCCGGAAACCAGTTCGCGTGGAAGCTAACTGCAGGACAGCAGCCGGAGAAAGAATGTTTAGTCGACGGTTGCGATTGCTGTATCAGATCTTGCCTAGCGATCTCTTTTCTGAAAGTTTCGGAACTTTTAGATCGTCAGTATTAAACTTTTTGTGAACTGTTTAGTATGCAATCGGACTTAGTAAGTCCCAGTACGGGGTTTGTCTGATTACGAAATACATACAAATACAAATACAGTTGTTTCAAACTGTATTCGTTCAGTCTGCTAACAGTACGTTCAGCTTGTTACTACATTGTTTTAGGCATGTTCTCAACCTTAGCACGACTATACATTAGTCTGCATACACTGTTCAGAAATATAACAGTAGACCGTTTCAGGCGACGGGAGCCCTGACAATGATGCAATGGCATGTACACTCGGATGATTTTCCACCACAGGAACCACACATCCACGTCAGCGGCGCAGCAGCTGGGATTACGCCGCCGATCCAATACGCCCATCCCTCATATTACTTTGCTTCTAATTTTCCAACTATTTAAATTACCAACTACTTTATCTTGGTAATTACTAAAAAAATGGCGATGATTCTGACGTGAAAAACATTTAAAACATTCTTGCGATATTTTAAAATGAATTTCACAAATTCGCTGGAATACACGTACGTACAGATACATGTACGAAGAATGAGGTGTGGTTCGTGACAAAGGATCTACGAAAGGCCAAGTACGGGCCATCAAAGATCCATTAATTGTAAAGCTTCCACGCTCGGTTTTTGTACTCCGCCCCACGCAATTACATAACACATTGCGCTTTTCGTTCAGTTCATCAAAGTAATCAAAGGTTCATCGTACGTCATATTCACATAGATACTGACATGTCCGGAAATCTTCCACAGAAACTTCCCGGAAATGATCGGCAGTAAACTTCATACTAATCGCAACAGGAAGGAAAACACAACTCCTTTGCGAACCTATACACACAATTCGTGACGCCATCAGGCTGGATGTGTCACATTTCAGGGTCCGGTTACTCCAGTTACACCATACAAATTTCGTTCCTCTGATTACTGTGTAAACAAGACTTTGTCAGCTTCTTCTTCGGGTGACAAAAAATTGTAGGAATTGCCACCACGGACTGATAACACAGAACAGGCTCTCCCGGTTTACGCAGAAAAGGACTCATAGACTGGCCGAAATGCACGTCACTTGCAATGGAAATCAAACAAAGGTCCAGCGCTTCTGCATACATCTACTGCATGTAAGGTATTAGGCTGCAGGGCGACCGGGCGAGGCATACCTGGATAAAAACATTATATAATCGCTCCTAAAGGTAATTTCGAAACATTCTTGCTTTAATAATATAAACCGCTCATCATATACATTCTGCTCCACTCAACGGCAATGAAATGCCTTTTTTAACGCTGGGGTTTCTCTGTTTTACCGCTGTTCTGATTGTCATTCCACTGGTTTTTATGTCATCCGGCCGAAGAAAAGAAACCACTCGATTAACCGAAGGTGCCTCTATGATTCCTCTTTGGAGAATAATCCTTCCGCCAATCATCAGAAAACTATCTAAAGGCAACAGAACCGAGTCCAGCGAATCGCACTCGCGGCATATAACGATCTACAGCTATCCAGTGAAATCCGTGCTGGCACCATCGCGGTCTGTATCACTGGCGTTCGCTATGCACCGTTTGCATACCCAACTTGTCCCGAACTGGCGAGTCACATCACTGGTCGCGAAGAACACGATCAACCGTCCACCAAGGATTGGATAAGTCGACTGCATGAAGCCTTTACAGATAATCTACGTTTGTACAAAACTTTGACCATTTGATGGGCTGGTTTGCGCAGATATCATTGTCTGAACCTTTAAGTGTCGAAACATATATATATCCGAACGCTTACTGCCATGTTGATACGGCTATAAATGTATATACTGTATTTATGTACATAAATGAGGGAATTGTTAACTCTGCAGTTTAGTAATGTATGGGGTTGAATTTGTCATGTTTACTTATAATTGTCAATAGCAGAATTGCCGCCCTGCCATGATTATACAGTGTCTTGTCATAATTAATGTTAATTAATTCGGGTTAGTTCGTCAGGTCGGTCCCGCAAGTGCAGTGACCCCGCACTTTGTAACCTGCGAGTCTGCTTATTTGCCTTATGTATACTGTTTTCCTCATGATAACAGTTTCTTGTCTTGTGCAACGGGGCATGGCCCCCGCGACTCGCGAGGCAACCTGGACAGCGGCAGCAATGGCACATCCACTTCGCATCCTCGTCAGCGCTTGTAGTCGGCTTGGAAGGTCGACTACCGGAAAGTTGGTCCCTTCTAACTCCTGAGCAAACGCAGAAATTGTATTGATTGATCAAACGTATTGATCAAACGTTGAACCATTAGGCCACCCATTTCAAGGGGTCCACGCTATGGTTTAGACGCATCAGACCGGCACGGGTGGTGATGATTTATATCACTGGATTCCACTTTCCCTGCCCGGCAAGTGTTTTAGGTTCGGCATTCCAGGTTATTCGCATGTTCCAAACCGTACGGTTGGTTGCTGTAGTACGGTATATTGGATGAAGCAAAGCCGAGGTCATCGGTGTTCCGTGAACACTGACTTTTTGTGTCTGTACCGTCGGTCAGGGTGTAGAGGCTACTGCACTGTAGCGCAACTCGAACACTATAAATTTTACATGAATAAAGTATCTCGCGACCCACAAACATGGACATTCTCAGGTCTTTCTGATTCTGTGCTGTTATAGCGACTCTTCCTGTTCGTTTTGATGGGTATAGCATTGACCACGGATGTAGTTTTGATGTTTAAAATTTCCCAGTTTCTTGGTGCTTCAATGCGCTAGTCTTTTGGTAACCGTTTAATAAATGCCCACACAATTCATAAACGTATCCTAGTTTCTAACTGTGACATCTCACTTCAAGACAGCAAGCATTTGCGCAGATTTCTCGGCGCTTACTCATGATACTCTTTTGTTCCTGTTCCTTCATGATTCAGGTACTTCGTTTTCATAAGTTGTATTCTCGCATACATTCTGCCACTCGCAAGAATCGAATCATATTGCTTTCCGGTGTATCGTCCCAGTTATGATCCAACCAGAGGCGTATCAAATATTGATGTTTGGATTGCAGCATTTGCTCAGAAAGGATTAAGGAAGATGTATTGTGAATGAATGCCAAGAGGGCATTTCCGGTCTAATTCGAACAGAATGACGCGGGATCGAAATATGCCGTCATTGTCATAAACGAACAAAACACGCTAGAAAAAAGGCTGTATAATTATGCTGACAAAAGTTGCTTCAGCAAATCAAATGCTATTTAAGGTGAGATTAGTTCAAAATATTTAAACGCATGTTATTATATGCGGCAGAATAATATATAATTCATGCCAGTGTCTGGGTATGGCTATAATTGCCGGATCCGGAGGCCAAGGGTTATAATAATTAGGTTGTTGTTCTATATTCATGCAAATGACAATCCGAAAATGCCGACGCGGACTGGCCTCGAAATGGTTACCTTCCGGTCGCCTGTTTGGAAACGTGCGTCGTGCACTGCATGTACGCCTGTTCCGTTTAAGATCAATGGACAATGTTTAACGCAGTGGCGCCGTTTCTATAGGGAAAAGATGCATGCAGTAAGCGCTACCAAATAATTTGGAAAATTATAAATCAGGCCCCACATTTCTTCTCATCCTGAATGCACATCCATAAAACACTGAAAAAGGATCGTTTTCACGTTAAATGTGAACATATCGACAGCAGCACCTACAGCTGTATGTCAGTCACGGTCCCAACGGATGAGCGGTAAATATCACCCTCACAACACTTTTAACGACTCGCACCACTCAATGATAACTATGATCGACGATTCGACAATAGACTTATGCGAAAACAAATCCGGAAGGATGCATATAGCGTGCAGCATCAAGCAAACAAACGAGCGAACAAGGAACCTTTCGTGACCTTTTGGTTTTATCGTATTTCCATTCATTTTTCACCTGTGTTTAGGTACTGTCCCCGTCGTTACGTCTTGCAGACAGCATGCATACTTGCACTGGTTAATAACGCATTCTTGAAAGTATATGCGATTTACAGTTTTCTGAAGTTTGGTATTTACTGCTTAGAATCCAGCAGAACGTAACGGTAACGTTAGTACATCTTTGCTACTGTAGTCTGCAATTAACCTTTATTCTGCAATCAGCCATCCAAGTTTACAAATCTCATGTAAAGTATTCAGTCAGCATCGCTTCGGTTTCCACCCACAATCAGAACTGGTAAATGTAATGTTATCATAAGCAATGCGCGATATAGACTGCCCAAATCAGTTACTTCACTCGAAAACAGCAGGACAACTCTAAGTCAGAGATAAGCCGATTTTACAGCAGAATACCTTGATCGATCATGATTATTGTATAGCCGAATGTTCATTGTTATGAGCATCAGCTATCTGACTTACAAGTTAGATGTCAAAGCATCATCAGAAAATCGAAAACCTTTGATCACGCATCAAAACCAAAAACGCGTTCATCCAATCCTTGGCGGATGATTATTATACGTGACCTTGGTCTCCTGAGTGTTTCTCCAGTTGGGTACCAGCTGTTTCTGGAGATTATGCATGGCTATAGAAAAAGATATGGATCGTTCCGGAGACGCTGCCAATACCGACTTGGAATGCAATGGAGACCGGTAGATGGTCAATGGCAACATATCGCGTCCGCCGACAGCTGGATATGATCCATCGCTCAGTTTCTCCCGAATAATCGGCGGGGCAATGATCGTCCATAGCGGGATATTCTTCTCAGTTCGATTGGTCCGGTGGGCTCTGATTCGTAATAAATCTCCTCTTGACACAATATTCGAGAAAATCACGGTTACGTTGAAAAGGGTCAAGTAAAACATACCGGTGAACATTGCAGAATTAGGCGGAAAAATAATCGTCAGCTATTACAGTAAGTTCAAATGCTTGGATCTGCGTCCACCGTTCGGTTTATAAAGCACGAAATACCTCGTACGACGCCTACATTGCCTTTTTGACATAATTATTTGATATCAAAATGGCAGGAGAACAAAATACAGCGGCCGTTTTGTTTGCAAATTGCAACAAACAAGACTTCATGTAAGCAGAATGAACCGTTGGGGTCGGATTCCGATAATCGTTTTTGCGTTATTAGGACATCCTTTACTGCGGAACAGGTTCAGATTACTTGAAAGCGTTTTCATGGTTATTTGCGGTAATAGCTGTAGGGTGGGCGATCACATAGAGGTACCTGCGTCACTGTAGTGCACACTGTATTCGTGCATAATGATGGTCGCGAAAGGTAACTATAATATTGATCTAATTACCCATCCGTCGAAAAACAAGCTCAGTTATTATTATTCACCGGGATAAAGGGGTCTATCTGTTCCAATGCCGGCAGCGGTCTCATCCGAAAGAGCCCTGAAAAAAACAGGAAACAGAAAAAGTATGACGAAACTAATCTCTCCAGTAAAGCGTCGAATCCCTCGATGGCGCACGCTTGATCACGTGAGCAACTCCGATACAGTACAGTGGTTCTCCACCAGTTTCGGTCAGCAGTCTTTAAAACAGCACTCCTTCACATGGCCCTTTGCTGTGCGCTTACGTTTAACGTTCTTCTGGTACAACTTTTAATCGTCTGTCTGGGGCACATTAAAAGCTGCAGCTTCCTGCTATTAGGTCAAGTCTCGAGCGTTGCAATTTTGTGCCTCTAACTTGCATGCGAATCGCTTGGAGGTTGCGTTGCATAAAGAGATTGGTAAGGTTAGGACGGGAGAAAGTCTCTCGACATGTTTTTTGGTTCAGCGTTTTAGTTTAGAAATCATGCGCGGTAACTGTAATTGATTTTGGCCACTGTGGGATTGGAACAACTTTTTTGCTTGATTAACTGCTTTTACTTTGTCGCTACTCTGCAACAGCGCTTTTGGCGAATAAACCAGCGCAATACGATTTATGTTTTAGACTGATTGTTACAATGGCGCACCCAAAAGCCGAATTGTGCAAATTTTGCGTTCTGCTTTTGTGTTCCACCCCGCGCAATTACATAACAGCGCGCTTTGTTTCAGTTTATTAAAGTAACGAAAGTATTGTGCGTCATATTGCCATACAGACCGATCTGCGGAAATCTCCCACAAACATTTACCGGAAACTATCGGCAGTAAAATTCATATTAATCGCAACGGGACGGAAAATTCAATCCTTTTGCAGACCAGTACACACAACGCTGTTGGGCTGGGTGCGTCACATTTCAGTGTCCTGTTACTACAGTTACACCGCACACATTTCGTTCCTCTGTTTACTTTCTAAACAAGACTTTGTACGCGACAGGGGCGTTTTTTAACTGATTTCATTTTCCGTATGCCCTTTGTAATTTCTTGTTTACAACTGTATTTTTAAAAAAAATAAAAGTCCAGCACCACTAGTGTGCACATATGTGGTAGAGATGTCAACGGCTGGCTTAACGACTGGCTACAGCTGGCTAAAAACGGGAGCCGGCTCGCCGTTTTCGGCTGCGGCCCTGCGCCGGCTCT
>JAQGAU010003025.1:0-14051 GCA_034698045.1 Paramacrobiotus richtersi
TTTAAACATTGTCAGATATTGTTTAAAACAGAAAAATCGAAGCAAAGTTGGGGTAAGGGTCCAGAAAGAATGCAGTATACAGTAACAGCAATGCGATAAAGATGATTTCTTTCATTAGAGCGTAAAAAATATGATTGAAATGGAGTCGACTTCTCGACACAACGTATCCAGTACCACCATATCGTCCTATTGGTCAGGAGTTGCTGTGCGCTATTTCCTCAAAAAGGCTGTCGACAACAGCACGGAAGGCAGGCTTGCTGAAATGGATTCCATGTAGGTCTAACGAACGAATCTTTGTCTGTGTACTGCAGTCTTGACCTCTTTGCAGTGCCGATGAAATTACGCAAGAAGTACATGCCATCGCCTACCTGTTAAAGCATAAACGATTGCAGCTTCTTCACGATCACGATCCCAATCATCACATACCACACATCTCAATTTCTAACGGAATGTAAAAAATATGAATGCTGACGTTGTAATGTACGCGCATACATTTCCGTTTTCCTGTTAAGAAAACATGGTTATTTATTGTCCGATTCCGATAAACATTCCTGCTAAGTACATGTGACGATAAAGAGACGTGATGTTAGCAGTCAGCCGGTGAACGTTAATGAAGCGGCATCTGTATGTCATGATTGTTTTATGATTACTGCCGCTAATTATAATGCGTATGTGCGCAAATTACAAGCTCACATGATCACGCAGCCTGAAGGGCAACTTTGTCAGATGCTGGTTTTCCAGCTATAAACAACCGCCACCGGTGTCGACACATTCTTTCGCACAAAGATGTTTCCTTTTGTAGAATATTTCAAGTCCGAAGCGATCCGAGCTACTTTTGTGGAAAATATCATGCTTTTTTTTAATCTTGACGCAATCTTGTGGTTCTCTTGTGGTTTGTTTGTCTAGGACGATGCCATGGCCAGCAGCAACATCTTCGTAAGTGCTCGTACCATCCAACAGACGTTAAACAACAGACAGAACACGAACGAAGTTGTAGTGCTAAAGTACCTTGGAAGATACAGTTATTCTAGCATTGTTGACGACCCCTCGATTTGTATTTTTCAGCATGCCGCTTCAGTGCGCGGAGCACAGAAAACCATCGCTCCTGTAAAGTCCCAAGACTATGAGCTGAAACCGCAGGTGATATTCATCGTTCTCTAGTTTCTTTAAATCCTCGAGTCTTTGCACACGGTATAGTTTTTCTAAGTGTTAAAGATTACGAGTACCAGAATCATTATTAGCAGGCATCTTGTTGCAGACTTTCACAGAGTCGTTCTAAAGAGACAGACCTGCCTTTCGTAAAATAGTGTAAGAAGGCATAAGCAACACATGCTTATGTGCCTGAGTAATAACAAACTATCGAAGTTTAAAAGTTCTCGCGCGCCAGAACTTTTGTGGCAAAGATTCTGTTTTTCAGATTTCAAAGGGCAACCGAACCAGAATCCTAATCGAATCAGACAACCAAATCTCCGCACTAGCAAAATCTGTATCGGCCCGATGGAATCCCGATCACTTACCGGATCTGATTTGCTCCCTACTAACCGGATCTTCCCAAAATGGAAAGGCATTCCGGACGATTGCACAACGCAACAGTTTTCAAGCCGGAATGAGTCAGGTATGAATCGCTTACTTTCCGAAATTTTTTGAAATTCTCTGTAAGGTACCTGAAAGCAACAGATTGCTGAATATAAAATGCTGTGTTTGCATATTTACAGTTGATCCTCCATCTGCCTGGATCAGTGTTTGTCTACGACCAATCGAACCCTTCCGAACCAATTAATTTACTGGAAAATTCTTTACTCGGAGCGGCTCATTATGAAGAACACATTGGTTTTGCGGTGGAGAAGCAGTGGCGCGACATTCCCCACGAAAACTATGTTATCCGTTTGCAGCAACCAGTCCAGAAGAAAATCAAAATCGGTCCTTATGTGGGAGCGTACTATGATAAAGTGGTTGTTCTCCAGGCCCCCAGTGCCGCCGAGAGTAGCCGGCTTCGTATTGAACTGGAACTGGCTATTTGGATGGAACTGTTTTACAAGTATTCGTACCGACCAGGTTAGTGCAAAATTCTAATCATGTTTCTCAACCACAGTCGTTCACAGTTGCTTGAATCCACGCAAATGATAATGGGTTAAAGATTAGTAATGTGCGTTGAATTAATTTTATAGAGAAACGTGAGTTGGATATTAAAGGCAGTCCAGTTGGCTCGGTTGTGGTGATGATCCAGAGCAGTGTTGATGAACTGGGAGCGTTGATGGCTTATATTGATCATAATGTGGCTATTGTAATTGTGTCGGGATGCGGAGGCGTGGCTGATATGTTGGCACGAGGACTGACCTTACGGTAAACTGGATTCTAGGTTTACCGTCGCAACGTTGTAAAAGCTTTGAATCTACATTTCAGCAGTTCTAAGAGGACGCTTGGTTAATCTGCTCCAGCCGCTTTGAAAAATCGCGTTAATGCTCTAATCGGCAATACCAAATATACGTTAATATACGTTCACAGTTCTCGGTTTTAATAATTATGGTGAAGCTTGTACTACATTTTGCATTATGAATGTCGAGAACAATTCAATTAGCAAGTGCTCGATTGGTTTCCGGATATTGTACGAAATTCTATAAATCAAACATAAGAAAAAATGGTAATCTAAATAACCATAGACGGGAGTTTTATCTATAGGCATACGGTTTTCGGACAAGCCCGATTCGACAGTTTAGAGCTCTACGCAAAAGAGCTATTTCCCCAGTTTCGCGAGCCTTCGATTGTCTCGCTGGTGAAACTCATCTTAACCATTCTGGACCACAAAGACTTCGCCGAGCGGGCTGTTGTCCTGGATGGAACAGATCCCACTAATCTACACAATCTGGAGAAGTTTATAGTGGACGCAATTATCAGGGGCTCCTATGGCTACGCAGAAGAGTACATCTTCCACGCCAACTTGACGTTGGCTGTCAAATGTGGACAGTTGGATGTAACGCACCAGATGCTGTTCAGTAATCCACTCTGGAATGATTTCGAAGTATTACCATTGCCCGTAAGTGTACGGTGCAAATGCGAGTATTAACATTTATTTTGCAGGTATCGTGGGCCGCCTTTGAACTGGCTGTTGGCCTCCAGCATCGATCCGGATTTGTGGATATATTTATTCAAGACGGCTTTCCCATGAAGAACCATCTCACTCCAGTCAAGCTGGCTAGACTGTTCCAGTATGCGTTCGAGGACACCACTGCCTTTTTCTGGAGAAGTGTATGGAATGAAATACTAGCGTTTGGTGACAGTACGTAGAACGTTCCATTCGTAGCGATAGCAAACGGGTTTATCGTTGCATTTTTTTGCGTTTGTAGTTTCTGTACTGGATGATCGTTTTGTGACGGCCGACCTCAACCCACTCATATACCGACTAACTGGAATCTCTAACTACATCGACTTGGCAGAGATAACGACCGCAGCGTTTGATTTCCAATCGGAAATTGCCGATGCAGATGTTAACAGAAAGGTCAGAACACGCATATTGTTGGCTGTTTATAGACCTCTGACTGTTCTTATAGTATGAAAGGGAAACTGCCTAATTCTTTAGCGACCTAATTTAGAACATATGCGTGACTGGTTGTGAATCAGAATCATGACCTTTCAGGCCATGAATGCATTGGTGGTTTTCGCAGTTTTGTCTGATAATCCAGACTTGCTGCTGGTCACCATTAAACATTCCCAGGATCCCCTTCCTACAACGCTGTTCGCAGAGAGCATGTACCGGGGCTTAGCTTACAATATTCAGGACAGGAGTGTGATGAAGATCCTCCATGCCAGGGCCGATATGCTCAGTGCGACCGCTTATGCAATGTACGAGATGGCTTACCAAGATAACCGGCGACGTGCTAGAGCACTTCTCATCCGAGACTTGGTGGACTACGATAACTACAATGTCTTACGACTGGCGTTGAATGCCCGAGATAAGTAAATTACCAACTAGGTTCCTGTTGACCTGATTGTTAATTTAACATGTTGTGCAGAAAGTTTCTATCTCATCGTTGGATACAAGAATTCCTCACGAGATGGTACTATGGATTTGTCAGTGTCGAAGGGGACTTCAAAACTGTGAAACTGCTACTGTCAGCCATCTTCGTTGCTCCCATTTACAAGTGGTTGTCGTTTCCAGCTCTGGAGCGCACATTATACTATGACCGTAAAAAGGTTACAATGCGATCCATCAGTCAGAATTCGAACCGTATCCGTGAACTTGACGGTACGTGACAAGATGTGTAGCTAGGTTCGTAATTTGCCGTGACTAAATCAGGTAACATATTACCAGTATTTCGTTTGTGTTCGTCGACCAGTGTGACCTTTTCACGCATCTTTTGCTGGTGCTGAACCATCTCCGAATCTTGAGTTGTTACGCAGAGGTTTCTTCCTTCTTATTTTGCTAACAATCTATTCAGTGCACAACTTCAGACTTCAGAGTAGAATGTCCTTGCTAGAGACGAGGTTACATTAACAAAGTGTTAACTAATGAAGAAACCAAGTCTGGCATCATTATGTGTTGTACTTCACTAACTTGTAATCAATATTTTGCAGATGAAGTTCTTCTCCCAACCGGCCTTCATCCACGCCCAAGAACTGACGAAGAAAAGCAGGCATACCTTGGTTCAATGAGAGCATCCATCCAAGACAAAAAGGTCATCGAAGCCGCCCGTACACGTCCCGAGAAATGCCAGGTACCTTTCAGGAAACGTATGTATGCTGTGTGGAACTCACCGTGCGTAAAATTCCACACCAGCCAGTGGATCTACTACACCTTCCTGATTCTCATGTGTGTGGACATCATGCTCCCGCCGTGCCGGTACATTGGTGTGGATATTGTGGTGTTCACCTATGTTGTACTCCGTTGGCTGGCCATCATAACGAAGTATGGATTGGCTATCAAATGTTCATTCCGTTTTGCGAAACCCGGAATTCGGGGAAAATACTAAAAGACACCTGTTTCTTTAACAGGAATTCTTATATCTACCAAAACAAATTCGTGCATGAGCCTTGGAAGGTGACAATGACGGTGGTCATCGAAGGGACATTCTGTGTCTTGTTCTTTCTGTTTCGCATCACGCCATTCCGGTATGAATCTCCCTGGACAGGTCGTGTTATTTTGGGTTTCGGTATGGACGACATGAACAGTACAAGTTGCATCGCTTTTGATTTATTTTTTCTTTTAGGAGTTTTCTATTACTGTTACCGTGTATGGGATATGTTTTACCAAGTCGACGGGGTCATTGGGCCCTCCATCCGATTGGTGAGGCAGAGTGAATCCTGGAAACAGTTTTGGCACCTAAATATGAATTTCTTGTAGGTTGTGCGATCTTTCACAATTGATGTGACGAAGTGGGTCATGGTTACCTATCCAGTGTTCGTAAGTTAATTGTGTAATTTAATCAAGCCATTTCTTACTGTTCCTTGCACTTAGATTGCATCTGGACTAGTGTGGCAGATTGTCGTTTATCCCGACGCACCAGTGACCGGAGACAATTGGCGGAAAGCGCTGTACAGAGCTTTTGGTGCAATTTTCGGGTTTGGAGACTATGTTTCCCTGGAGTAGTAAGATCATCTTTCAGACACATGTCTGTCAAAGATTTAATGATGCTTTGTTTTACAGCACGGGTACATGCGCAAGTTCGAAAATCAACTGGTCAAACGTTACACAGCCCCTGAAGAACATGGCCAAAGCCATTCCAGAGGACCGATGCTGGATTGGAGATTATTCGGATCCCAGCTGTAAAACATCTCACTTTTTAGAGGTTTTTCAATTGCGTTGAAACTGATGTTGCATTAACAGGTAATACGGTGACCTTTTGGTCATACGCCTTCTACCTGCAGTACTATTTCCTGGTACTGATTGGCTCGCAATATGTCCTCGCCTGCGCCATCTAGTAAGCGAGAACCACAGGAAACCTTTACAAACTGTAATGATTTTGTATTGCAGTACCCGTTTTATTGACGAATGGGCTGATAACAACGTGATTTGGAAGTTTTACCGGTGCAAACTGATCATGCAGTATGGTGTTATGTCTTCCCTACCACCACCGTTCAACATCCTGGGCTACATTTGGACAGTTATCAATTTCTGTATCAACAAGGGAAGAAAAAAAGGAATTAGAGTGAGCACCTACAGTAGAACGGACTATATCTACATCTACTTTACTGCAAATTTTGGTTTGGGAAGGGCCTAAAAAATATGATCGAAATGGAGAAGGTGCAGCTGGCCGATTCGTCATCCGGGAATAAGATATCACCTTATTGGTCCAGTCTGGCTTTGCGGTATTTCTTCCAAGAGGAGCACAAAAAGAGGAAAGTCGTTGAGCAGGAAAAGGACGATCAAGCGTAAGTCAAGCGCAGAATATTTTTCCTAGCCTATTAACGTTGTGCTGCGTTGTTGTAGATGCAATGACATTCAAGCTGGTCTCGCTTCTCTGCTAGACTTCATCGAAGGCAAAGAACGCGAGCTTTCTGCTTGAGAGCAACACAGATTTACTGCCTTATTCACAACTGTATTATCACGTATTACACTTATTCATCCCGGAGAAGGTGTGACCAATGAACACGACAATATTTCCCTTATTGATTCATGTTATCAACCATGCGCCAATGTAAATGAACTGTGCTCCGGTAAAGCGGAACAAAGTATTAGAATTCCTAACGGCTGCGTGTATGCGCGTAACTTTACTGCATTGTGACATCATGTCCGTTAACCAAGGGTAGTTGCACATAAAACCCAGGTTTATGACCATTGCCATCAGTGCTGATGTAAACATTTTGTCCTGCCCGTTCCACTTTAGCGCTCCACTTGATGTTGCATATACCATTCTGCTGACTTTTTTTCACACTCGAGTTTTGATAGACAGGCAGTTCGTATGATAATGAAGCAAAATTTTATCCAGTGTGTCTTGCCAGTTCGCCAGTCTGTCGCAATGACAGTGTAGCACGGGTGTCCTGGAACGGAGACACTGGGTATAGATCGAGTGTTTGTTGAGTCTGCAGTGTGTAAATGCACCACGGATAAAGCTGCGTGGACGGTACCGGTGGAACCTGTCGCAAGGTTTCCTATCTGACCTTGGGATATTTTTTTGCCGAAGATAACTACATATTGATATAATGGATTTATTATATAGTAAGTTGTGATATCCACCTGTTACTGAATTTTTAAATTTCGATAATTCTACTAGATGAAAAGGAAAGTTATATACGCTCAAAACCCTTCGTTACAGCACCGTTTCTTATTATTTATTCGGCATTTTAGTAAAAGAATTTTTATTGTAATTACGAGACAGTTTTTCAAACATACATTTGTAATGTACGTCGACAGTGAATAATCAATTAACGCGCACAGGATCGTTATTAAAAACTCATGTATGAATTCTGTTAATTTATTTCGAGAAGATTCGGAACAAACATGTTCCTGCAGTTTTATAATTTACATTGATTTTCAGTGGTACACCTACTGATTTTGTCCTGAATTGTACGGATTTTGGTGTTTATCAGAGAAGTAGAGATAGTTTTATTCATAACACTATCTGCAACTGTACGAATAATTTTTTATCACAATTCCAAAAAACTCTTATGATAATATAAGCTATCTGTTTGACACGTTGCATCGTGTTTTAGTGTACTACTGTACATGAATGGGTAGGGCGATCACGCTGTGGTTTGATGATCACACTATGTGTCACAGTTAATTTTGACAGATGCTGCTGTTATAATACTGCTGCTAACAGCGTGCCTTAGCACCAGATCAGAGAGTGCAACGATACCCCTGAGTCCTACAGGATCTTCGCAAACTAGAAATAGAGATGTTAAAAAAGAGCAACCGGAACCAAGGATGGAAACCCTGGTTCCCCCACCAAACCATGTTACGGAATCTAGCGGTAGCAGTATCATGCCGGCTGACAATACGACGGTTACCACCGGTTCCGGTTCCAACACAACAGTAGCATTAGTTACCAACCCAAATACAACCGCAGCCTCCTCTGCCACGCCGTCTACAACTCTTCCGATCCATCCCTTATCAGGCGACACCTCTACACACCCAGCGCTAAACACCACAAAATCCAGTCCTGACGCGACACTCCCTTCTGTTACCAGTCCACCAGGCACTACTAAGAACGCCTCTGAAATACCTGCATCCACTGTAATCTCGATCAATGTAACTACAACACCGCCTACCCTTGCGACCACCCCGAAGCCTGTGCCGATAACGCCTTCCACCGGAAAGAATTTTTCTACCGTGCGTACGACCAGTAAAACTATTAGTCAACCGGTGTTCAAATCTGGTTACAGTGGTGGTGAGATGTTTGCCGGAGTTATTGGAGGTTGTGTCTTAGGAACGATTTTATGTTTGATAGCTTTGTATGTCAAGCGAACCTATTTTACTCCTGCTGCTCAAATGAGATTTCGAGCATTCGACAATCCGACACACGATCAAGAGCTGTGAAATAAAGTGAATTATCTTGTGTTGACCGTTTTGTTTTGCTATATCGACAAGTTTTGCCGAACCATCGGTGTAGCCAGTTACTAAAACTTGTGAATCTTTTTATTTTGCAAGTACAGTACTACGGTAATATAGACAGTAATTTTGCCAGTGCGTGCACAAACGAAGTGCCAAATTGGTTCGCAAATTTTTACAAGAAGCTGACATAGTCGAATATCTTCTTCTTACAGACATGTACAAGAAAGTGATGGGAAAACAGAAATGCGGTCGATACTTCAAATTCCCTAATCCATTGTAACATTACGGTTTCTGGAAGGTATTTCGTATGTGAGTAAAAGAGAAAGTTCAACTAAAGGGTTCAGTTTCGCAATAAGGGATTCATGGCAAATTTAGAAGAGACCATAAGTTTTCCGGATCAATTAGCTTGACTGGAACTGGTAAAAAGCATGTTATGAGATATCAGTTGATTTGATCGAAGCGTTCTGTACACTGACCACCAACAATGTCAGAACAGCAGTTTACACCCTAACGGTTATTAGTGCCTATGCTAAGTATGCGTATACATGTACAGTAAAGCACCAGTTTAAATTTCCAACACGGAAAAGAGCGACAATTAATGCCGAAGAAGTTCCGCAATTTCTTAGTCAAGCATGTGTCCGAAAATTCGATTTTTAGCGCCCCAACTGATCTCTCGACCGGACTTAACAGACTCAATAAATTCTTTTCTTTTTCTATGGAGAACAATTCCGCCATAACCTTTTTTCTAACGTCCATCGGTGCAAACGATTCCGCCACAGCGTAGCGGTTGAAAGGGAAAATGTGCTGAATCAAATGGTATGCCACCAAGCTTTGTTGTCTGTTTACCATGCGCGAAGATTACATGATCTGAACAAACCATGTACACGCGGATATCGATGCCGTTCTCCTGTCCTTTATTCAACGCCCTTTTTTTGAACAGTTTCCAGAGAGAATTTCGTTGTTTTGAGCTAGATAGACAAGCGTCTGGAGGGTACCTTAGTTCGAAGATTCTATACGGTCGTAGTCAGCACCTAGTAGAAGCGCTGCCCGAGGTAAGACAAATGACCTCGCGATAAACTGAAAATTAAACGGTAGCTAAACTTTTACGGCTATTATTTCTGTCGCACGAGTTATATTGACGTATTCTGACAAGGCAGCTGAGTTGTAATGTAGTTTCGTGTTTTCCGGGTAACGTTTCCTGCATTCGTCATGCTTTACATTCGTGACTGGGTTTATAAACTGTTGTTACCTTTGTTTCGTAACGTTTTATGATTTCGAGACCCTTTAAGACGCCAACCTTGATAGTTTTGAACCTAACTGACAGTGATACTTTAAGGTCACTCAGTGAACCCTAAGAGCAGGCATAAAGTAGGTGTCCGCTAATCAATACCGCATCAATAAAAGAGAACGGTTTGAACATTAGTGAACTAGGAAAGTGTCTGTTGGACCCTGTTCGGGTGGTCATTCCTTACCTTATCCTTATAGTAATGTTTAGATGTACAGTATATACTGTATCTGTGCGTATTCAAGTCCCGTACCATAAAAGTATGCATGAACACAGGTGTCAAATGCTTCGCAACGAAAACCACCAAACCCAAGAACCAGTCGAATAGATAAAGTTCTAGGTTTTGGCCATTGCCAGTGGCATTGTTAACTGCTCGTTGGCCGCATTATGGCACTTCTACCGCTACGGACAGCAATACTGTTAACAAAAACTTATCTATTATGTTTTGCCGTTACGGACAGGGAAAATGAACACGGTACACTGCTGAAGACATTTAATAAACGGTACAGAAGCAACACATGACAACCAACCGGAAACGGAGCCGGTCGATCGTATTGCTCGTTTTTCTAGACAGTTCCACAGTTTGCAACCGTGGAACCGAACGAGCGAGAACAATGCTGCGGTGCCCAGATCCCCGAGAAACTCGGCATCGGACCACTGACCGTAAATCCAGGTAATATCCGGAGTCAGGGACTGTCTCTTTAACAGCTCGTTACACTACTTACCAAAATTTCACGTCAGTGATTACGCGGCATATACATATATGTGTTTTGTTTAGGACGATGTTTTCAGAATATCGCAGCTAGTCATCTACAGGTTTAGCCATTTCCCGTTTTGTGCATTCGGACTTAAATAAACCCAGGGACGAGTCGCGTTACTTTTTATTAGATCGAGCATCGCAATTGCCTCTGGTGCAACACTGTTCCATGCGCCGTCAAGCTTACTCGGAAGAAATAATACGATACAGCAGACATTAGACAGGAAACATGCAAAACCACTAAATTAAAGTGAAATACCAGAGGCACTAACATGAACGGGTTTTTTGCTGGAAATGCCCCGAAGCAGGGAATATGTTTCAGTGCGAACAGCGAGCCTGCTGTTTCTGCTTTTGCCACGTAACGCAGCTTTTACCGAACCACAGTTTTTTGGGGAGCAGACGAGCAGTGAAGGCTGCTTATTTTCCACTCAAGCGGCTGTTTATCTTCCACACCGGCAGCATGGGTTCTGTGCGATATGGAAGTCTGCAGCTTCTTATTCTGATTGTGGGTTATGTGCTCGCTCAAGATCAGGAGCAACCGAAGGATGACCTTAATTTGGTCCTTAAACAACTAGTTCTACCGGAGAACCCAGCAGTACTCGACAAAGCGTAAGTTCAGCAGTAACAACATTTTTTCTACGATATCGGAACAACAGGAAAGCTATGTTACCTTTTGGAATGGTAATCGGAATTCAGATGTATTCTAAGCGAGTCCGTTCAGACGGTCCATTACTGTACGTGCTTGCAACTGAATTAAATACCTGCGCTTTCGGGCATCTATCTTATCAGGAAGACACGTGAACGTGGCACACGTCTGCCACGACAGAAGCAAGTAGGATTAGCAGCTTTCGTAATACTCGGCCCGTTTGCATGAACGCAGTGCCATTAGGCCGGTTATGGGGGGTTCGCAGGCAACTGCCGGTAAGATCGGGTACCACGGTACCTGTGGTTCTTCCGGCGGCTGCGGCTGGTACCAAAGGCGGTTAAGCGCATATAAATCAGATGTACAAATAATTATATAATAATTATTGATGTACGGACTATGATGTACGTACGCGTTGTTACATAAAGCGCTCGAAGCGCAGAATACATTAAAGTACAAATTATTATACAGCTGTACGGACAGTGGAGCTACGTACATACCGACACATAAAGCGTACATAAAGTAAATGTACACGTTACACCTGATAATAGTACAGCCATACTATATTACAACCATAATTAATATAACGATTAATACCGCCATATAATTATACGATGGAGTGTAGCGCACAATTTACGTATTGTTACACAGATATACTACCTACAGAGTCAGACATGTACAATTTGTATTATAAAGTTACAAGTATTATATACTATATATAATTTACTGTATAATAATATGTATATACATGTATATTTATATTTTACCGATATTCCACATTAGGCTGAACTGCCATTTACATTGTATATATGCAATGACCTCTATATGTTGTCCGAACATCTATATAACAAGATACACATGTACATCAGATATACATAGATATACATAGTTCAGCAAGGGTCACCCTTTCATACAGTTGCTACACGAGAGCATGGTAAAATTAACCGTGAATGAAACGTGCTTGGAAATACAAAATATTTCTATAAAAATGTTGATTTTTCGTGAAAATATTAAACACTTTCAGTATTTGACATGTTTCAATATCACCTGAATGCAACTTTTTGTTGCAAATATTCGTATCAAAAGGTCAAAATTTTACGTTTACAGTATTTGGGAATTATTAACGAAAATATCGAATATATGAACTAG
This sequence comes from Paramacrobiotus richtersi, assembly GCA_034698045.1. Lineage (NCBI taxonomy): Eukaryota > Metazoa > Tardigrada > Eutardigrada > Parachela > Macrobiotidae > Paramacrobiotus > Paramacrobiotus richtersi. The sequence continues at coordinate 12,323 of JAQGAU010003025.1, forward strand.
AATTTGCCGCATCACCTGTTTTGTGGTTACCCAACCAATAAAAGTCACCAGATCGATAACGTTAGCGGGAAAACAAAATTTGATTAAATGAGAGTAAATTAGTAAATTTCTTGCAAGGGATCGCCCATAGAATAATGAAAGAGACGTGGTGTATCATATATTATGCAGATCCACGGAATAATATAGCATATCTCTGGTTCTTTCTGGTCTCGAACGCTCTGCTCTGCCTGTTAGTGATTTCAAGCTACAGGTCGAAATTCAATATTTTCAAACATGCACAATTAGTACGGCAATATGAAAACAGTAAAAACATTAATCCTCTGATTGACCTTAGGATCGTTTATTACATCGCATCACCAAGGATCATCGAACCAAACTCACAACAACCAGTTGCGGTGACGATTTTGAGCGCTGCTCCTGTTCACGTTACGCTGACTACCAAGCTGAAATCGGTGAACACGACCGAACTGGAAACCATATCCGGGACGATTGAACCAGGGTCCACACAGCGGTTCAACCTGACAGTAAGCCGATCTTTGTCGATATTTGCACCTCCTAAGAATACAACATTTTGGAAAGGCATAAATCATCAGATTTTAATTACATTTCAGACCTGTATGTCGCTGCTTGTAATAAACTTGAACTACACGAATAGAGAATATTCTATAATTATAATTAATTTTCCGTAAGAATTTTCTATAATTATATTCTATCGTTTACAACGCTTTTACAGTTTTACATGCAAGTGTTCTACAGGTGGGTGACCTGCCTGATGGAGCCAACATATTTTTGGAAGCGAAAGGGACAGACGACCAAGGTCATGAGTTTGCCGAAATGTATGCTTATGAGGTCCGCAAGACTGTCAATCTGATTCTAATCCAAATCGATAAGCCGCTGTACCAAGTCGGTGACACCATCAGATACCGAGCTTTGGCAGTTGACAGCAATCTCAAACCGGTGCCGATGCCCATGGATATAAAGATTCTGGTAAGATCTATTTCATTTTTGTTGAATAGAATTGAGTGGCGATATTGTTGATAGAATTAAGTAGCGAACTGTGGTACAATTACCCTGGGGTTTATTTAGGATCCAGAGGGCAACATCATCCACCAGGAGCTACAAGTCAACAGCCCAAATGGTAAGCGATGAAGCTCCAAAAAAAGCACGCTTTAAAAGAGAATTTCCCCGACTGTCACTGGTGATAAAGGTTCTTACTCAACAACCCCTAAAGAACTAAGAAACGTCTCTGGCTCACTTTAGCAACTGAGGGCGGTAACTCGACAGTCGGTTACCATGAGAGCCAGCTGCAGATTGGAGCGGAGGTTCCTCTTGGACCATGGACTATCGAAGTGACTGGTGCTACTGCAAAGATCCAGAGCATTCGGTTCCCTGTCCAAAAATACGGTACGCGACATTGATCATTCCCGTACTGCACCGAATATATAAAACGACGTATGTTTTGCAGTTTTGCCGCGGTTTGATCTACGTCTGGAAGGGCCCACATTCATTCCTATTACAGAAGATAGTATTGAGATTACGCTAACAGCTAGGTAAGCGAACCAGTGTAATACTATAAGTTAGGACAGTATGAGTAAAATGTATACGCTCATAGTATGTTGTGTATAAAATTTACCACTGCCAACAAATCTAATCATTTCCAATTACCATGCAGTTATACTTTTGGAAAGCCGGTAAAAGGGAAAGCAACCATCCTTGTGGAGGGTCCGTC